>APFE030662361.1:164753-189349 GCA_000404065.3 Pinus taeda
AATAATGTAAGGGCACAATAATAATAATAGTGGGCTTCTATGGGGCACAATAGTAACAATATGGGCACTACATGGGTACATCAATATAATAAGTGGGTTGTATTAATAACAATAAGGGGTTACTCTAGTAGTATAGGGGCCTAACACTCACTATCAAACACCATCAACCATCACATAACTCCAAAATCAATTATATAAAAGATGGAGGTGAAATTTACCTTTGGGCTAGGACCAAAGGTGAAAAATTTGGACTAAATTAATCCACTAACCCCACTACTTGTGCACTAAATGTGCACACAACAATCAAGGACCTTTTCAAACCATTACCAACCTTTACAACTTATTCTATAAGCCTCTCACAATTTCCATGCCAATTTTCTTCTAATTTGTGTGAGGAATGCAGGTGATTTTTGTGAAAAATATGAGTTGCATGCACAAAACTTGTTAAACGCGACTGGATACCTTCAGTCGCATGCACAAGAATGTCTCCTATTCATTGGAGCCTTTCAATTGTATGCATAAGCCTATCTCCATGCGACTGGGGCAGAGCATAAAGAAAAACTACAAGCCCTCAACTCAAAACCTCCCACATGTTGGATCCTCTTCTTCAGCATCTGAACTCACCTCTAAAGCTCTTGTAAGCTTATCAACGCCTTTGAAAGTGGATCAAAAGATAATCCCAAGTGTCACAGTGAAGTTGACCGTAAAGGCCAGCAAACAAGGTTGGCAAGAGTACGAACAGGTCCTCCACTCTCCAACAAACATCTCACATACTACAACACCTCAGATAGACCTACAATACATTGTAGCACATATCCACCCTCAACATAAGGCCATAACACCACAACAAGTCATCTCCATGAGCATAAGCATGAAGACCTAGTATGTCAACTCATCAAGTTTTCCATCACATGAAGATATTCTCATCCACATGTAGCAACAACCTCTACCTCCATCAACACCATACTGACATCATCTGATCATCATGAGTGTGACATCATAGAGTTGAAATCAATACCAACAAAGCCATCTCAATGTCAACTCAACTAGCTTTAACCATGCTACAATGAATGACATCAACACATCAGCTAGACTACATAAGGTTGACATCAATGCCAACATGAGCTAGATGCCATCATGAGCTAATGCCAACATCAACCAGCTAGATCCATGCACACCATAATTCTAACAATATCCCCCTTTGGCATTGATGCCAACAACACACAAACTCCAAACCAATCTCCTCTATCACTCCCCCTTTGACATCAATGGAAAAGGGACAACTCCATCTGAATGGGAAAAAAACATTGAAGCGCAAATACTAGAGAAAATAACAAGGTTGAAAAGTAATGCATATCAACCAATAACCATACTCTCCTTATAATAAGCTAGAAATATATAGAACCAATCATCATCTAGAGCATCATACCAACCGTCAACGTCTAGGAGCAAACAAAAATACGTCAGCATAACGAAACGATACAATCATCATATGCAACATCATCATAATAAAAACTATGAGCAACATCAAGTATGTGCATCAATATGCACATGAGGATCCAACCAACACTCCTCCACATGGAAACCATATAGAAACAAAATCAATCACCATCATCCACCTTTCTAATTGTAACGTGACACCAAAACCTAACAAACATGATCATATCATGAGGCACACCAGGAACACCTCCAAGAGGATCATAATTCCAACAATGGATGGTTGAAGTAAGCAAGAGAGAGTATATTCTCCCCTTGAACACATGACATCTCCAAGTTCACTCCAAAGTTGTAGGGATTTGCATCCTCTATAAGCAATGCTTCGTTCCAACAAATAGAAGCACCATATGGACCAAGGCTCCACATGACCATGACTCAAGTGACATATGTTAGCATTGGTATCTTCATCCCTTCGTCAGAGATCAACTCCTCTTGTTTCATTGCATATTAACTGTCTCGCCCAGTCAGCTGCATTCCATTAGGAGCATGGATCATGTGATGGTACTGGCTTCTCCTACATTTTCCCTCACATCCTTTGCCTGATGGCCCATGTTTATTCATCAAAATCATATATAGTCACCTTTTTGTCTTTAAAGTTTGCAAAGGTCTTTTCTAGGGTTTCATTGTCATTAGGTCAAGGGTTTCATTAAGGCTTCATCAAAAAAGGTTTTCAAAATGTCCAATAACATCCAGCAGGCACATGAGGAAGTTCTAGTACTAATAAATTCAAGTTTTATTGTATAAATTCATGTAATTTCATTTCCTTCATATGTAAATCACTTCACCTGCAACCCTCGTCACTATCCCTAGCCTTAGTAGCTCCAATCCCCTGCAAATCAAACAATACACAAGTCATTCATTTAATCACAAGCTCAAATAAAGTGAAAAGCTCAAAAAACAAAGTTAAAAAATAAAGTCATATTCCAAACATTATAAAAATGGGTTTTTATAAAAAAAAAATTAAAAGCTCTTGGGTTTAAATGATTTTTCACAATTGAAAGGATCATTTGCATTCAAAGACAAAGTGTGAGCAAAGAAAAGCCATGTTTGAGCAAAGCAAGAGAAATTGGGTAGAAACTACCGAATTGAGAGGCGTGGTGCATTGGGTGAGTAGCGCGATGCATAGGGCCGCGACTTCCAGTGCAAAATTGAATGGGCGCGGCACACATAAAGGGTGTGGTGTGTTGGGTTTGAGGTGCGGCACATAGAGTTGCCAAGCCCAAATTGTTCAACAAATTCCTCAAATCGCCAAAATTTCTCAAAACCTCCAGTGAACAAGTAAGTGAAGCTCTCCTCTTGGCTAGTGAAGGAGTTTGTCATAAATTTTATGGTGGATTGTGTAAAGAAGATCAAAGCCTACCTTCTTGCCATTTCCCAAGAAACTGTTGTCTAGGGTTTGCATTGTTGTTTTGGCTGCCAAGTTCGTTCTGACATTTTCACTCCTTCACTCATTTTCTCACCTTATTCCCCCATTCCCTAATTCCCATATTCCCAAAATCATCTACCCCTTTTCCCCAATTTCCATTTCCTAAATCCTAAATATAAATACCCAAACCCTAGCTGCTATCCCTAAAACTCCCATATCACTCCCTAATCCCCTATTTCCCTAAATAAAACCTGTCCTAACAGTCCCAAAATCCCCATACTCTCCCCCTCCATAGTCCCTCATATCATTTTCCCTTGGTGGCAGAAAATAAAAAAAACACCATATATTCCTAATACTCATCAAGAAAACACACTTACTATCACTCCCTAATCCCCTGTTTCCCTAAATAAAACCTGTCCCAATAGTCCCAAAATCCCCATACTCTCTCCCTCCACAGTCCCTCATATCCTTTTCCCTTGGTGGAAAAAAATCAAAAAACACCATAAATTTCTAATACTCATCAAGAAAACACACTTGCTAGTAGAGATGGAGTCTGATCCTTCATATGATCAAGAAGAGGAGACACACAGTGATTCTCCTTCAGAGGTACATGCACCCAGGACACCTCAAGCCCAGTTATTTGAGACAACTCAGGAGAGTTTTTTCTTTTTGGTACCTGAGAGATTCTTATGCTCCTTTGATGAAACTGATAATGAAGTATTTCAATTGTGAGCGCCGATTTTCCCATTTATATGGCTATCATATCAGGTTGTTGATGTATTTTACCAGGGTGAGAAGATGATTGCTCTAGTACAACACAAAAGTCCTCAGCAGCAGTTCAACATTATATATCGTTTTGCTCTCATTAAGATTGTGGTCATCCATCAACTTGGTTTGCAGGGCATCACTTGGGAGGAATTCATTTCTTGTGAGTTTTTCACAGCTCCTCACGGACTTCTGAAGGCTTTGTATGAGACAAGTGAACCTTCATATCAGCATGAGGGTCATGAAACATGAACCGCTAGTATGCCAGTGTTCATCACCTATTAGAAGGGTACTAGATGGTTGTTTACAGCAGCCAAGCAAGTATTATCTCCACCCGGGGTGGAAAGCATCTCGTTACCTTCATCAACACAGCTGGTTCAGGACAAAGGCAAGAGGCCATTACAGGATGAGGGATCGTTAGGTGAGAAGGATACTGATTTCATTCTCATTGAAGGTGATGATATTGATATGGGCCCATAAATCACAAATCTCAAAGAAGTCATACAAGAGCAGTAGGTGGACATTAATGCCTTGTCTCTCAACTTGGAAAGGGCTAAGTGGATAATAAAGTACTTGGAGCAAAGAAATGAGAAGCTTGAGGACCAACAGGCAATTATGGAGTTGCAAAACATTTGGGAAAACTGTTAAGCTACCCAAAGGAGGAAGGTGAAATTCAAATCGCTTGAGCAAGAGATCAATGCTGATCAGGGACAATGGCTTGAAAGAGTTAATAACCACCTAGAGCGGTTGTTGGAGAAGGCGAACAAGGAGAAGACATTGTTGAGACATATGGCATATCATTACTTGGCTACAAATAAAGTCTCCAAGGCGAGAATTAGGAGCTTAAAGGAAAAATTGAAGAGGGCATCAAGGAGGCAAAAGGAGCATGATAGACTTTAGATATTCATTGAGGCTCCCTTGGCCCAGCACAATGCTTGATGGAGAAGACTCACCCCAAATTTCAAAAAATTTCAGGCACTTTTTGCATTTTTGGAATTTTTGGCACACGAAACAGAGTTTTTTGTCCTATGCGCCATGCCACCTGGCGCTCGCTTTTGATAGGAGCCTCCAAATGACAAAATCTCAGCATTTTTGGATCTGTCATGGAAAAGTATGCTTGCCTACCAATGGCCAAGAAATTTTGACACGATTTGACCCCTCAAAAAGGTCAAAAACACTCAAAACATAACATTACTGCGCCTATTTTGACACACATGAAGCAGTGTTGGGACAACTAAATTTTGGAGGGGAAAATGGAGGCCATATTCAAAAATTCCAAACAGTCACTATGCATAGAGAAATCAGCGTGGCGCATGGGGGAAATTTTGCTCAATTTGACCAAGTATACTCTGTTTTTCGCCTAGCTTTTGCCAGTTTGACTTTTTCTCCTTCTTAATGTCAAACTTGTGATGTAATTTCATATAAATGGATGGATCATGATGCAAATATGTTAAATTTTCACTTATGGTGGTAGCTTCATCTAGCAAAAAGTTGTTTGAAATTGAATGAATAAGTTCCCTAGTTTCTAGAGGCATGTTGTTCCACTGCCTAATTTCTAGTTCTTAGTTTAGAATTAGTTGGAACAGCTCCTAAACATGTGAGATCGACTCCTAGAGGCTAGGATGAGCTATGGTTTGTCTATATTATGTGGTTTTTCAGTCATTCACATGGTTGGACTTTTGAGAAAGCAAGGAGCTTCATTGTACACTCATATCAGCATTTTAGCTAAGGAATTGAGACCAAGGTTTGCAACACTCTTTGGGATTCATGTGGCATTTTGTTTTGGTACAGTAATTTCCTCTGTATTTTTGAATTTACTTATGTGTTATGTATGTCATTATCTATCTTATTTATTCTTAACTAAATCAAACAAGAGTGAAGGTAGCATCCACTGAAATTGCAGCGCTCTACCTAAGGTTTGCTTTAGTATTTTTTATGTTTACAGTTGTTTGAAGAGGATCCATGGCTTCTCTTGCCCTCTTCAACTCCTCACCTATCTAATCCCTCCATCTCATTCGATTTGAAGTGCCAAACTAGTTGCCTACCTTGCCCCATTGAGATCTCTGCAAGACTAAGCCTCATTCCCTGCACCCAAGATCTGCCTTTCCATTAGAGCCAACAAAAACATCATTTTATTCAATCAAACCCTTTGTACATATACCTAGCCTAAGATCAGTAGTTATATCAGTCATCTCAAGCCTTTAGTGATCATATGTTGTTGATATGGAGTAGGAGAGAGCCCTCTCCCGACCTGGTAGAGCTAGCTACCAGGTTAAGCGTGGTTTGATGTTGGCCCTGGATCCTACCTTTCTCAGCCTTAGGTAGATTTAGGCACTAACATAGTCGCGACCATACTGGGGAAGAAATTGTTTTGCTGTTAGTGTTCTTCATTTTATAAAGTACAAACAAAGTTTGAAGATTAGCCACGTAGCCTTCAAAATGCTTTTTCTTTGCGTTAGCGGAAGTAGATAAAAAGCTAATTCAGTCAATCTCCGGTCTAGTCTTATAAATGGAATATCTAACTTGCAACTCACCGTGGTACATCTGATAATTCTAAGATTTTGGATGATAAGTTTGGAATTTGATAGGCTAAACAAGTTGCTAATATCCATTTGATTTCTTGGAAATAATAGCACACTAGCTTCTAGAAGATATACCAGAGCTAATCTAGATTCATATCCTCCTCCTGTATACGAAAATCCCAATCTTATTCCAAGAATCCTTCGTCAAGAAAGTGTTGTCATTCCCGTGTTCAAATCTCATTCATTCCGTGTGGTTTTTGAGTATCTTTAAGATCTTGAGTTTGACGAATAGTTTGGTCTGTCACTGTTTGAAACAAAATCTGAAAGTGTTGTTGGTTCTACTGTCCTAAATCCAGAGTTTGTCAGAGATCTTGAGACTGAAAAGGCCAATAAATCAATTGATGAGTATATCTTGAAACAACTCCAAATTTCAATCGTGGCTTCGAACATCGTTGATTTCTTAGAAACTGCATCTACAACCCTTAGATCCTCCACGATTGCATCTAGCTCTAGAATTCCCACCGAAACTCCTTTTATTCCCACCATCCCCGTGCAACCTTCTATCTTTGATCAAAAATTTGCAGCGGTGTCACCTCCGTCTACTCCTTCTACTCCTCAAACATCCAAAATTTCTTCGCCTCCACACACACCTCCTCATATACCCCATACATCAGTTGCACCCACTCCCCCAACATCCCCAAGACCGAATCCACCTAGAGAAATGGATGCTCGTTTTGTACCCCTTCTGCTGCCTCAAAATTTAGATGATATGCCTGCCGATTATCAAAGCAAAATTCCTTTGTTTGATGGCACTCCTCACAGTGTTACAGCTTAGCAACATGTGGATAGGATGACAGATTTCTTCGACCTTCATGAGATTGATGCAGAAAATGTGACAATGAGACTGTTTGTACAAACCTTTGGTGGTGAAGTAAGGAAATGGTTCAGAGCTTTTCCAGCTGCAAATATCACTACATTGGCCAATCTACAGAGACAATTTTTGGATTGCTGAGAAGTGAAGAAAAATCCCCTTCAAATCCTTTCCGAATATGAGAACATCAAGTGGAATGCTAGTGAGTTTGTTCAAGATTATTGTATTAGATTCAACTCTGTTTACAATGCAATTCCTGATCATATAAAGCCACCTATGGGGCTGGCCTTGATTAATTTTCCGGACGGTTTTGATACTGATATGGCCTATCAATTAATAAAGAGAGATCTGGCTACTTTGGAAGACATGGAGAAGATTGCAGTCAGCGTTGAAGCAATTCTGCTTGCTAAGAGAGCTAGAGCAAGAGTCGTAAAGAAAGTCACAATAGAGGAAGAGGTTCCACTTCAGATCAAGTGCTTCGGAAGATGGAGCAGATGTTTGATAGATTGAAACTTGACAAGCCTGAACCACAATTCATAAATCCTAACTTCCATGGCCAACAGCAACCAAAATTTAGAATCAAGCAAAGAGAGTAGCACACGCATGACCAAGCAGTGCAGCAGAAGGTGAAGACACCCTTGCAGCAAAATTTTGTACATGATCTGGAATTAGATGAAGAGGAGAATGTAATTGGAGAAGAAAATCATTTCTTTACACCTGATGATATGCCAATTTTCATCACTAAAGATGAGGAGTATCTGAGAATTCAGTTGTACAAAGGGACGAAAATTTCATTTTAGCAAATAAAATAGTTCTTGAGGAAGAGTCCAATGAATACCAAAGAGGATACATGAATGCTTTGTCAGCTGAGCAGCAAAAATATTCACTCTGAAATAGAGATGTACCCATAAATCCAATTGAAAGAAGGAAGGAGGCAACAACATCAAAGAATGATCCTTCCATTGTGTAGAAAAAGGGAAAAGAGATAGCTGATCCTACCACCAACAAAACGTCATCAGCAAATGAGAGATCTAATCAGCCATGTGGGTCAAGGGAGAAAATTGAAAAGAAAGAGGTTTCAGTGAAAGAGGTAGAAAAAGTTTCAGTTTTTATCTTAGAAAATAAAATCGCTAAGTTAAAAATATCTATTCCTTTGACTGAGTTGATGAAGAATAGTAATTATAAAGGGTAGGTGTCTAAGATTTTGACTTTAGATCCATCATCTAATATGGTGAACGTGGAGGATGATAGTCTTAAGTTGATTTTTGGTCCAACGTTGGAAGGTCATTCTCAAGATAGTGTAGTGGCTACTTTCTACATCAGTGTCAGGGTGCATGACTATGTTTTACATAATGCTATGTTTGATTCCGGGGCCTCTCATAATCTCATGCCTCAGGTCATCATGGAGAAATTGGGATTGGATATCACTAGAAAGTATCATGACATTTACTCTTTTGATTCTGGTAGAGGAAGGTGCATTGGTCTTATCAAGGATTTGGTCGTCAATTTAGATCAGATTCCAGCTAAAAATGTTTTGATGGATGTGTTTGTGGCTGATATACCTCCTAGATTTGGCATGCTTCTTTCTAGATCTTGGGGAGCAAAGATTAAAGGGAAAATGCAGCTTGATTTCTCCTATGCTACCATTCCCATGTTGGGTCAGATGAGGAAACTATACCATGGACAAAATATGAAGTACATGATCACTAGTAAGGAGAAACTGGTAAATCATCCAATCAACTATGTACATACTGATTTAGAATCATTTGTTTTATATTCAGATAGATTTAATGATGTAAATAGCCAAGTAGTGAAAGTAGAAGACATTTCTGAGATTTCTGAAAATTTAGAGAGGTCTTAAAGCAAGAAAGACAAAGACTTGATAGTACCGCTGAGTAATCAGCCTTCTAACAACAACGACATATTGATGGACAACAAGGAGGAGAAACAGAACAAACAGAATTTCAGCATTTCGAAGAGGATGAAGCAGGCCTGTGGAGCATGGATTTTGATGGTGCAGTAGGAAGGGAAGGTGCTAGAATTGGCATTTGGATCCACAACCCTGTTTTCGCCCCAAACAAAATGCCAAGCAATGTAAGGGGTTGCTCTTATAAACTAGCTTTTGACTATTCAGGTTGAATATGAACCTTTAACTGCTAGTTTGAAAATTCTTAGAAAATTGAATGCTAAAAGGATTTCAGTGTATGGTGACTCCGAGTTAGTTATCAAGCAGGTGAAAGGGGAATACCAAGCTAAACCTCCTCGAATCTGGGCCTACTGCAATGCGGTGTTGGATATCTTGAAAGTATTTTCAGATTATACCTTGACATGTGTCCCTCGTGCTCAGAATGTCATTGCGGATTCACTTGCAACAATAGTAAGTAATTTGAAAATTTCGATGAATTCAAACAACGAGTTTGAGATTCACATGAAGCATTACCGCGCTATCCCCGACAATCAAAGGTATTGGCAAGTGTTTCAAGATGATGATGAGATCGATGAATTTTTGCAAAACAAAGGTAAATTCAAAGACACTTCTATTAATGTGGAGTGTGATGATGGTTTGGCAAATATAGAAGTCAATCAGATGGAAGTTTTGCAGCTCAAAGACAACATCATTCCTAAAGGTATAATACCTATAAAGGAGCTCTTCAATTAGGATGATGTGGCTCGAAAACCAAGCTTACTACAAACTGAGAAACGAGTTGAGGATGTGAACATTAGATCAACTGAAAATCCTAAAATGGTGAATTGATAAAAGGTGTTGCCTCCACAGGTAAAAGAAAAATATATCACTTTGTTATCCTCATTTACTGATGTATATTCTTGGGATTATTTAGATTTGAAGTCATATGATACAAGCATTATTCAGCATGTCATCCCGGTCAAACCAAATCAAAAGAATTTTTGTCAGAAACTAAGCAAAGTAAATCCGAAGCTGTTGCCCTCAATTGAGAAGGAAATGAATTACTTATACAAGGTTGGTATCATTGTCCCCATAAGATTTTCAGATTGGATTTCAAACTTGGTGCCCGTGCACAAGAAAACAAGTGAGATTCGGCTATGTATTGATTTTAGAAATCTCAACAAAGTATCTTTGAAAGACAACTATCCATTTCCTAAGATGGATCACATACTTCAGAGAGTAGTTGGAGCATCCCACATGTTGCTACTTGATGGATATTCAGGTCATAACCAAATTCTTGTCCATGAGGATGATAGAGACAAAACAGCCTTCACCACTTCATGGGAACTTTTCATTATGCAAAGATGCCTTTCGGATTGAAAAATGCTGGTGCAACTTTTCAGTGGGCGATGGATATCGCATTTTCTAATGAAAAAGATGTCTTTCTAGTTGTTTATCTTGATGATTTGATAGTTTTCTCTTATTCAGATGAAGATCACCTTTATCATTTGAAGATTGTATTTCAGCGGTGTAGGAACTATGGCATATCTCTCAATCCAAAGAAAAGTTTGTTTGCCATGGATGAAGGCAAGCAAATTGGGCATATTATCTCAAAGGAGGGCATCCGCATCAATCTAGCTTGGGTGGAGGCCATTAAAAAAATTGATTTTCCATGAAGAAAGAAATAAATCCAATCCTTCAATGGTAAGATAAATTTCTTACATCGCTTTGTGTCCAATCTTGCAGAACATTTAAGGGAAATCATAAACATGCTGAAAAAAGATCGTGCAATAAGGTGGACTGAAGAAGCAATTAAGTCCTTCAATTTGTTGAAATTGGCTCTTTCTTCAGCTCCAGTTTTGATCAGCCCGAACTATACTTAGGATTTTACTTTGTTTTCATTTGCCTCGGATCATACTATGGCAGCGGTCTTGATGTAGAAAAGAGACCAACTTGAGAAAGCAATTGCATTTTTCAGTAGAACCATAAGGGATGTGACATTGAAGTACAATATTAGTGAAAAATAGGCCCTTGCTTTGGTAAAAGCATTGAAAAATTTCCGATTTTATATTTTTCATTCTCGCATCCTTTCTTATGTCCCTAATGTTGTTGTTAAGGATGTCTTAGTGCAAATAAATCTGGAGGGGACAAGAGGCAAATGGATCGCTGCCTTGTTGGAATATGATGTGGAGATCAAATCGACAAAGCTCACCAAAGGATAGGGGCTGGCTAAACTAATGGCTGAGTCAAATCTGCATGCTTTGGACATTAATCGAATTGCTATTATGTCCAAGGAAGATGAAGAGAACCTGCCCACTCAGGTATCAAAAATTTTCCTTCTTTCTCCTTAGTATTCAGACATTGTTTATGTACTCCAAAATCTATCATCACCACCTAGAATGGCTAAGAAGAAAAGTAGGACACTGAAATTAAAAGCTACAAAATTTTGTATCATGAATGGTGCACTCTATTGGAAAAACCCTGGTGGTGTCTTGCTCAATTGTTTAGTGGAAGAAGAGGCAAAACAGGTTATGAAAGACTTTCATAAAGGAGATTGCGGAGGCCATCTTTTTTGGAAGACAATAGCCAATACAATCTTGAGAGCGGGATATTATTAGCCAACTCTTTTTGCTGATGTGTAAAAAACAATAGTGAGCTACCATGAATGTCATATTTTTCAAGGTAAGAGGAAGTTGCAGCCTTTACCACCCAAGCCCATTGAAATATGTGCTCCATTTCAGCAGTGGGGTTTGGATTTCATTGGTGAGATCCATCCTTCTTCTTCAGTGTAGCATAAGTGGATCTTTATAGCGACAGATTATTTCACCTAATGGATTGCAGCGATTCCCATGAGGTAGGCCGCTGATTCAGTAATTATCTCATTTCTTGAAAACAACATTTTGTCTCGTTTTGGTTGTCCCAATAAGTTGATCACTAACAATGCAGTAGCCTTTAAATCTAAAAGAATGATTGAGATTTGTCATAAGTATCAAATCACTTTGGGGCACTCAACCGCCTATTACCCACAAGAAAATGGATTGGCAGAATCCTCAAATAAATCTCTTGTCAAAATTATCAAAAATCTACTGGAAAATAATAACAAAAGTTGGCACGGAAAGTTCGTCAATGCACTTTGGGCAGAAAAGGTAAGTCAAAAGAAATCTATAGGCATGTCTCCTTTTGAGCTTGCTTATGGTGTGGACATAGTCTTCCCGACCTCTTTGGCAGTCTCAGTGGTCAAACTTCTACAAGAAGCAAGCAGTGAAGATAATAGTTTGCGGCAGAGAATCAATCAAATGATTCATTTGCAGCAAACAAGAGAGGAGGTATTTCAGAAAACTTTCAAGCTACAAGAGAGAATCAAGAAGATATATGATCGAAAGGCAAAGGTGGACAGGTTTCAAATAGAAGACATAGTGCTGAAATGGGATGCAAGGAACGAAGAGAAAGGTTAACATGGAAAGTTTGAAAATCTTTAGAAAGGACCATACAAGATTGCTACATATCAGGGCCAAAATGCTTTCCTTTTGCAAGAAATCAATGGCAAAGATTATCTTCGTGGGCTGGTAAATGGTCAGCGACTGAAACGGTACTATTTTTGAAGTGTTTTTTGTTGTCATATGCATCATTGTACATGCCGGTTTGTTTAAATTTCATTGCAAGTGTGTAATATTTTCATTCTTCAGTTTGGGGCCCGAGGTGAAGGCTATAAAACTGAGGTTTGATTTCAGTTTTGGTTTGGTTTGTTAGAGTTAGGTCTTTTAGTTAATCTTAGTCTTCAAATAGAATCAGTTTTGAGTCACATTTCAATCCTGAAATTGAGTCATTGAGTCAAGAGTTTGGTTTTGATTTGTCGAAGTTATTGACTCCATAGCCCAATGGATGAAGGCATTGCCTGCTTTCCTAGAGATCTGTAGTTCTTGGCACCCCCAAGGAGCTACCATCCCCATTGGAGCCAATGTTAGTGTTGGTATCTTCATCCCTCCGTCAGAAATTAAATCCTCTTGTTTCATCGCATATTAAGTGTCCCACCCATGCAGCTGCATTCCATTGGGAGCATGGATCATCTTATGGTAGTGGCTTCTCCTACATTTTCACTCATGTCCTTTACCTGATGGCCCATGTTTATTCATCAAAATCATATACAGTCACCTTTTTGTCTTTAAAGTTTGCAAAGGTCTTTTCTAGGGTTTCATTGTCATATGGTCAAGGGTTTCATTAGGGTTTCATCAAGAAAAGGTTTTCAAAATGTCCAATAACATCCTCCAGGCACATGAGGAAGTTCGAGTACTAATAACTTTTATAAAAAAAGCTCAGAGATGTATTTTTCCTCAAAACTCTGTTTTGACAAAAAACAAAGTATTTCACATTTTATTGTATAAATTCATGTAATTTAATTTCCTTCATACGTAAATCACTTCACTTGCAACCCTGGTCACTTTCCCTGGCCTCAGTACCTCCAATCCCCTGCAAAGCAAACAAGACGCAAGTCATTAAGTTCATCACAAGCTCAAATAAAGTGAAAAGTTCAAAAAAAAGTTAAAAAATAAAGTCATATTCTAAACGTTTTAAAAGTGGGTTTTTATGAAACAAAAAATTAAAAGCTCTTGGGTTTAAATGATTTTTCTCGATTGAAAGGCTCATTTGCCTTCAAAGACAAAGTGTGAGCAAAGCAAATCTGTGTTTCAGCAAAGCAAGAGAAATTGGGGAGAAAATGGCCGAATTCAGAGGCGTGGCGCACTAGGTGAGTGGTGCGGTGCCTACAGTAGGCACAACGCATAGGGCTGCGACTTCCAGTGCAAAAATTGAATGGGCGCAACGCGTTGGGTTTGAGGCACATCACATAGAGCTTCCAAGCCCAAATTCTTCAACAATTTCCTCAAATCGCCAAAATTGCTCAAAACCTCCAGTGAACAAGTAAGTTAAGCTCTCCTCTTGACTAGTGAAGGAGTTTTTCATAAAGTTTATGGTGGATTGTGTAAAGAAAATCAAACCCTACCTTCTTGCCATTTCCCAAGAAACTGTTGTCTAGGGTTTGCATTGTTTTGTTGGCTGCGAATTAATTTTGCCATTTTAACTCATTCACTCATTTTCTCACCTTATTCCCCCATTCCCTAATTCCCATATTCTCAAAATCATTTACCCCTTTTCTCCAATTTCGATCTCCTAAATCCTAAATATAAATTCCCAAACCCTAGTTGCTATCCCTAAAACTCCCATATCACTCCCTAATCCCCTCTTTCCCTAAATAAAACCTATCCCAATAGTCCCAAAATCCCCATACTCTCTCCCTCCATAGTCCCTCATATCCTTTTCCCTTGGTGGTAGAAAATCAAAAAACACCATAAATTCCTAATACTCATCAAGAATACACACTTACTAGTAGAGATGGAGTGTGATCCTTCATATGATCAAGAAGAGGAGACTCACAGTGCTTCTCGTACAGAAGTGCATGCACCCAGGAGGCCTCAAGCCCAGTTATTTGAGACAACTTAGGAGAGTTTTTCCTTTTCGGTACCTGAGAGATTCTTATGCTCCTTTGATGAAACTGATAATGAAATATTTCAGTTGTGAGGTCGAGTTTTCCCGTTTATATGCCTATCATATCAGGTTGTTGATGCATTTTACCAAGGTAAGGATGATGAATCTCCCCTACTTCATGTGCTGAAATATTGAGAAGATGACCGCTATAGTACAACATAAGACTCCTCATTAGCAGTTCCACAATATATATCATTTTGCTCTCATTAAGATTGTGGTCATTTATCAGCTTGGTTTGCAGGGAATCACTTGGGAGGAATTCATTTCTCGTGAGATTTTCACAGCTCTTCAGGGACCTCCGGAGGCTTTGCATGAGATAGGTGAGCCTTCATATCAGCATGAGGGTCATGAGACATAGACCGCTAGTATGCCAGTGTTTATCACCTATCAGAAGGTCACTAGACGGTTGTTTGTAGCAGCCAAGCGAGTATTATCTCCACGAGGGGTGGAAGGGGTCTCGCTACCTTCATCAACACATCTGGTTCAGAATAAAGGAAAGAGGCCATTACAGGGTGAGGGGCCTTTAGGTGAGCGGGATACCGATTTCATTCTCATTGAGGGTGATGATATTGATATGGGCCCACAAAGCACAAATCTCAAAGAAGTCATCCAAGAGCAGCAGGTGGACATCAATTCCTTGTCCCTCAACTGGAAAGGGCTAAGTGGATAATAAATTACCTGGAGCAAAGAAATAAGAAGCTTGAGGAAGAGTAGGTGATTTGTAAAACATTTCGGAAAACCGCCAAGTTGCCCAAAGGAGTAAGGTGAAATTCACATCACTTGAGTATGAGATCAATGTTGATCGGGAATCATGGCTTGAAAGAGTTAGTATCCACTTACAGGGGTTGTTGTAGAAGGCCAACAAGGAGAAGACATTGTTGAGACATATGGCATATCATTACATGGCGAGAAACAAAGTCTGCAAGGCGAGAATCATGAGCTTAAAGGAAAATTTGAAGAGGGCATCAAGGAGGCAAAAGGAGCATGATAGAATTGAGATATTGGTTGAGGCTTCCTTGGCCCAACACAATGCTTGATGGAGAAGACTCATCCCAAATTAAAAAAATTTGGGGCACTTTTTGCATTTTTGGAATTTTTGGTAGAAGAAACAAAATTTTCTGCCCTATGCGTCGCGCCACCTAGTTCTTTCTTTTCATAGGAGCCTCCAAATGACAAAAAATTAGCATTTTTGGATTTGTCATGGAAGAATACGCTTGCCTACCAATGGCCAAGAAATTTTGACAGGATTTGAGCCCTCAAAAAGGTCAAAAACACTCAAAAAATGACCTTAGTGCCCCTATTTTGACATAGAGGAAGTAGTGTTGGGAGAACTACATTTCGGAGGGGAAAATGGAGGCCACATTCAAAAATTGCACTTGGGTTGGAAATTAGACCAGTAAACCTTTCCAACAAGCACACTTGGAGTGAATTGGGACACGGGAAAGACCTTCAAAAGTGGCTCCAAACAGGCGCTACGCATAGAGAAATCAGCGCGGCACATAGGGAAATTTTGCTCAGTTTGACCAACTATACTTTGTTTTTCGCCTAGTTTTTTCTAGTTTGACTTTTTCTCCTTCTTAATGTCAAAATTGTGATGTAATTTCATGTAAATGGATGGATCATGATGTAAATATGTCAAATTTTCACTTATGGAGATAGATTCATCTACCAAAAAGTTGTTTGAAACTGAATGAATAAGTTCCCTAGTTTCTAGAGGCATGTTGTTCCACTGCCTAATTTCTAGTTCTTAGTTTAGAATTAGTTGGAATAGCTCCTAAACATGTGAGATCAACCCCTAGAGGCTAGGATGAGCTATGTTTTGTCTATATTATGTGGTTTTTCAGTCATTAGCATGGTTGGACTTTTAAGAAAGTAAGGAGCTTCATTGTACACTCATATCAGCGTTTTGGCGAAGGAATTGAGACCAGGGTTTGCAACACTCTTTGGGATTCATGTGGCATTTTGTTTTGGTACAGTGCTTTCCTCTGTATTTGTGAATTTACTTATGTGTTATGTATGTCATTATCTATCTTATTTATTCTTAACTAAATCAAACAAGAGTGTAGGTAGAATCCACTGAAATTACAGTGCTCTACCTAAGGCCTGCTTTAGTTTTTTTTATGTTTTCAATTATTTGAAGAGGATCGATGGCTTCTCTTTCCCTCTTAAACTCCTCACCTATCCAATCACTCCATCTCATTCGATTTTAAGTGCCAAACCAGTTGCCTACCTTGCCCCATTGAGATCTCTGCAAGACTGAGCCTCGTTCCATGCACCCAAGATCTCTCTTTCCATTAGAGCCAACAAAAACATCATTTTATTCAATCAAACACTTTTCACATATACGTAGCCTAAGATGAGTAGTTATATCAATCATCTCAAGCCTTTAGTGATCATATTTTGCTGAGATTGACGAGGAGAGAGCCCTCTCCCGACCTGGTACGGCTACCTACCAAGTTAAGCATGGTTTGATGTTGGCTCTGGATCCAACCTTTCACAGCCTGAGGTAGATAAATACATGGTTGTAGTAGCAACTTAAAAACATGATACATGATTATTAAATGACCTCATGACCCATGGCTACAGGAACAGAAGATAATACAATACAACTACATGGCTTCATGAACATATTACATAGATTTTCAATGAATTACATTACTACTATGATCCTCTCCTATGGACCAACTACTCAAAAACATGATACATCATTACTATTGCATCATCATTATCCGATACATGTGGCTGCAAAATAGTCTCATGATACTCCTCCATAACAAGCCTATCACCATAATGACTCAACCAATATTGATTAGACCCAATAGCAAAGTGAAATTATGGAACAATGGTAAAGGCATGGTTGTAATAAACTGCATATAAAAACCCATACAAGGTCGGTCCATGTCACATGTCATATCTATACATGGTTGAAACTATGATCACATTTTAGGCATGGCTACACATCTTTTAAACCAGCTTGTCACTGAAACCAAAAGCATATATATGGCTGAAAATGCACATTTTTCTACTCATGAAAATACATACAGAGCTTCTACAATCACATGAGCGAAAAGAAGTGAAAGGGACGCAACAAATCATCATTGAATCTTCATACCATGAATAGCTCCCCATGAGTTCAATATACCTGCTATAGACAGGTTCATCCTCTGGATGTGGAAGTGCATAAAGTTCCAATGATTTCATTATAATTTTTTTATATTTCTATCATATTCTCCCCCTAAAGTTATGCACCTCTCATGAACATCTCTAGTCCTCTATATGTATGAAATAAATAATAATGGACTACTGGAGGGGATTCTCTTCACTACTTGAAGAGTTGTTGCTCCAAGTTTCTCCACACTGTCTTTGGATGCTTCTTTTCTTCCTTCATTAGTTTTCTGGAAGGTCCTCCTTTTTTTGCTGCTTTTGGTGGTTTTGCCTTGAGTAAAATGACATCAAACGATCTCTTTCCATATTTCCAAAATTATGGCATGTATAACACTCCACATATCCAAGATACGAAACAAGAGGATCAAATATCTTGTTGCTCATGTCATATTTATCCCTTGCCTGTAATGGGCTTCTCCTCCTTCTCCTCCACTGGTTAGACCTTTAATCTATTGCCTTATGGCTAAAAATGTTACATCAGTAACAATAACCATAAAAACCACAATTATACTTGATGGCCAATATCTTTGGCTATTGATATTGTTGCAAGCTCCACTCATTAGATCTCTATGTTCTACTTATGCATTTAGTTGCAACATGCCAAAATTTGTGACAGTTGTAACATTATACATTATGCACAAAAGGAGCAAAAGGACTTGCATTCCTTTGAAACCTTACATATCTGCCACAATCTTCTCTAGGAGAAAAGTACTTTCTGAATGTACGACCTCCTTCATATTTTCTTCTTTATTGTGTTGGTTCTGCTACTTAATCTACTGCTATTTTTGCTTATTATTTCCTTGGTTTATACTCTTGTTGCTGGTATTGTTTTCTATAGGTTCTTTTGGTTCAACTTTGGCGTTTTTACCAACATGCAAGCTAGACTCACCCTTTTGAAATCCAAGACCACATTTATCCAATGGTTATCTCTGGATCTCAAGCAAACTATCCAAGGCTACAATTCACTTCTCCATCTTGTGCTACTTTCTCAAGGACACCACTTCAGTTTCATTTCTGACACTCATTCTCCTTGTCTTGGTACTACCTCCTCATACCTTCCTCAACTTTTCCTTCTTCTACCATTTTAATTTTTAAGCTCACAATCTCTTCCTTTAGCTTGGCCTCCTTATCATCACATATATGCAACAATGTTTCTTGATCTTTGTATGAATTTTATTAGTCTATAAATATCAGCTCTAAGAACCTTAATATCATTCTCATATTCACTAGGAACTTCAAAATGATCAAAATATGAATGATCAAAATTATAATTTAACATAAAATCATTAATATTTATACCTCTAGGTTTAGGATTTTTTTAATTTCTTCTCATCATCATATGAATCATGTGCACTAGAGGAATGAGACGCTTGTGGTTGAGATTCTTTTCTTTGAAGGCACTTATTCTTGTTCTTCTTTTTGTTTCTCTTTTCCTCATTCTCCAAATTATTGCTCATACCATCTCCAAATACAGACTCTAGCTTGTTCCAAGTATCTTTAACATATTTCAAACATACTAGCCTCTTCAAATCATCATCATAACGATTCTTGTAGATTATGCATCTAGCTTGTGCATCCTACTGCAAAACTTTATCTGTGATTGGATCCTTGGCACAACGTTCACATACTAATCTCCTAATGTTAGATCCACAATGCAAAAATTGAGATTTAATATTTTTCTCCATACCTTGTAATTTGCATCCATAAGGAAAACCATTCTTTGAGAAGTCATTTGAAAAGAAATATCATTTTTTTTTCCAACAAGCCCCAAATCTACTCTCCACCACTCTGATACCAATTGATGGAAACATTTGACAACTAATGGGTGGGGGGAGGGAGTGGTAAATGAGTAGTGTGTATTCTTAACAAATTGTAACAATTAAAACTTCACTTACAGAATCATGCATATACTGATCAACATGTTATATCTTCACATGAATATAACAATGTAAGTAGCTAAATCAAGGAATCATGAGAGAAAAAAAATCATCAAACAAAACCATAAAAGTCATCACAAAAGAGACATAAGATATCTGGTGAAAAACACTTCACTAGGAAAAAGATGGCCATTGTTGTTGTTGCGTGCTCTAAATATTCTATTAAGAAATATGTGCCTTTTTACATAGATTGTTGACTCCAATCAGCTAGGAGGCTCGACCTCATATATAATCAGTTGACTCCCATAAGCTTGGATATGAGGTCAAAATAATGGCCACATCAATTCTAAAACACCATCACCAAACAACAACAAAAACTCAACTCATACTCTGCTATAATATCAAACCCTCTCACAAAAATATGAATGTTGCATAATACAACCAACAACATAAAACATTATGGCTATGTGCCAAATGCATCAACAACTCCTGCAAAAACAAATGTGAATGTCATAAACTTGGACCTATTCCAAGCTCTCCATTAATACTATATTTTGCTACAACTCTCTACATCTCCGATCTAAAATTTGGAATTCTGAACCAATACTATGCTTCAAGAAATAGCTTTTCTCCTACTGCTGCCATTACAGCTCATACAATTATTGAGTATCTAAGAAATTAAGGATTGTGCAAGGATGATTTATGTGGAATGATTTATATAGATAGGGGTAGTATGCATACAATGTTTGTAAATTCAACAATCATCACTATTCATGTGAGCAGTACCTGATAAAGTAGATTGGGAATGTGTTTCACATGTTGGATTTAGATGCAAAGGCGTGGGTTATGGAAGTTGACAAGATATTGGTTTCCTAAATTATTTCAACTAAAGGCATAAAATATAACTAGAGTAGACATTTTTATTTTATTATATGTTGTGTTTTTATTATAAATTCTACCATATCTTGGAAACCGAAGGATAAAAAGAAGTGAATTAATATCTAGATTCTAGATAGGTATTTTTATTAGATGTTTTTATTTTGATTATATTTTGATTATAGATTTTAGAATATTTTGGAAATATGATAAGTAGAAAGAAGTTAATTTATATCTTTATTAGACATCTTTATACTAAATATTGGACATCTTTAACTTAACTACATTCTTATCTCCATTATAGATTCTAGAATACATTGAGAATCCAAAGAAAACAAGTTAAGTCAATGGTTTAATTTTACTCATCTCTATTAAATTTTTAAAATAGTCCAAAATTTACAATTTAACAGCATATCACTCCTATGAAAAAACGCTAGTCACAATTGATATAAGAAATAATCATCTGAAATGACCTCCTATGAAAAAACGCTAGTCACAATTGATATAAGAAATAATCATCTGAAATGACTTCAAATTATAGAAAGTTGACTAGTATATGTCTACTACATTCTTGTCTCCATTGTAATGTCTTTATCTAACGAAGAAAAACTAAATCAAATGTTTAATTATTCATGGAATTTCCCAAAAAAAAAAACAATTTAACGACCCACATCACACTTATTAATAATTTGAAATGAGTTGAGGTTACTCGAGGTAACTCACTCCTATGAAAGAAGGTTGATCAAAGTTGTTATATCAAAGAGTAATTTGAAATGAGTTAACGTTAGTCACTCGTATGTAGGAAGGTTGACTATGGTAATTGAGAACATCAGTGGATTACGCAGCACGCTGCTTCTGGTAATTCAGACATAATAAATATTAGTGTTGGTCAAAGACTTTGCCGGCCTGGGCAAGTTCACTAATGGATCATATAGGATTTTCAGGGATCCGTTTTCCAGAACAATGAATATAGAACTTAAATTATATAACAGAGTGCCTAAGCCGGTGAAAGGGGTACCAGAGGTTAGCGTTCCAAAGTTGACGGGAAGGCAGTTTTAGGGTTCCAAAGTTGACGGGAAAGGCAGTTTCATGAGAGTAATTTGAATTTTGATTTCGAAATGCTATGAAAATTATAGAAATCAATCATCATATCTAACAAATTTTTAAAATATTCAAAAATCTAAATGAAAATGGCATTTTAACTTAAAAGCTGATTATTTTCAAAAACTTTAAAGCTGAATATATACCAAATAAAATTCCAGACAGACACTTCAATCTGGGGAATGGTGATAGTGCCCTCTCGTTGCAGACAAGAGAATGCCAAAATAGCTCTTGGCTTCAAGAAAACAAGTTTCGTAGGTGGTACAATTTCAGCCATTCAAGTGTAGAGCTAATGCAGTTTACGTTTTACATGATAATTATTTTTCTTGAATCTCAAGGTTTCTCGATTTGAAAAGCCAAGCAATTAACGCTAAAGACATTTGCAGTGAGTACGAGGCATGAGTAGAATTTACCTTTAATTTTTATTCAAAAGAAAGGAATTTTCAATGAACCATGTGTATTAGGAGTGTGGAGGACTATCCCGGGAGGGGAGTTCAAAGGTTAGTTTTTAAAAACGTTTTTATCCCACATCAAGAAGCATAATTGGAAGATAAAAGATGCAAAGTGTATGGCGTTGCATCCGTAGTGCAACGTTTTGCATTAAATCCAAGGATGATATGTAAATCTAAAGATACAATGTCAATAGTCATGCTCTTTGAAGGTTCATTCTCCCTATATATGGAACGGAATGTCTCCCTGATTCAATAAGTTTTATTTTAAAATTCATGTTACAAATTAGAAATGTTATATATAGATAAAAGAAAGTGTTTTGCTTTTAGAAATTGGAATTTATATTGGGATAAAAAACACTAAAAAGGTGAGGTGAGAGGTTAGTAGTAAATTGTATAATGTGGGTTTATAGTTTTTTTAATAAATAAATTTATATCATATTAAAATGTAGATATTTTAAGTTGTTTTATTGTGGTGTTGCTTAACAAGAATATTTAAAAAATATATAAGAAAAAAATACATAATATTAACAATAAATTTGAGTATTATTTGCATTTTCTTACTTATTATTTATTTAAAGGGAGTTTTGTTTCACTATCTCTATCGGATTTTTCAATTGGTGAATTATTTCCAAGGAAAATTTCAAGGATGGAAGTT
Source organism: Pinus taeda (assembly GCA_000404065.3). NCBI lineage: Eukaryota > Viridiplantae > Streptophyta > Pinopsida > Pinales > Pinaceae > Pinus > Pinus taeda. The sequence continues at coordinate 187,348 of APFE030662361.1, forward strand.
TATCTTAAAGTTTATAAACTTTCGTGAATCTTACTAGTCCCTCCTATGCAAATTGTAAGATATTTGATTGTATTTTTATTAAAACATTTAGATTTCTAACTATTTTATATTAGTCTATATAAAAATTTAGCTAGAGGATAAAATAATTTTATAGTATAAAGCTAGAGAAAATAAATTTTAAAATAATAATTAACCTATCGTTGGGGGAAAAGCATGGAAAAATAGCCCCCTGCATATAGTAGCCCCTAAAATGTTTCCTAGCTATATCTTCCTCCTTTAACTCACCCAAGGACGAATTCTATGAGTCCCTAATACTTGATATAATGATGAAGATTTTTTTCGAATATTAAGTGCTAGACCGTGGAGCACCATTATGTGAATTTTGAGATAAAAATGGGCCTGAAAACACAAATGTAATACCAAATTAACTTTAAATACACCAAAAGAAATCAAGAAGATGATGCCATCCCTAGGGGTAAACACTTTTTGAGGGAAAATAAGAAAGCTACTTTATTTGATTGTATTTTTGACTTATCTCCTTCTAGGTTTACTAAAATTTGAAGCGTAGAAACTCTTCAGATATGTAACTAAATTTTTCTTCCAACAAGTACCTCCTCTACTTAATTGTCTATAAACCCACACCAAGAAAAGTTGAAAATACATAAAGAAATGTGTCTCTTAAAGGAAACATTGTTTCCAAGATTGATGAAAAGTGGATTTTTTTTAAATTGCCAAAAAAAATGTGCACTTTGATTACTGTCAAAAACAAGCTAGTGCAAATTGAGTATTACCAAATAATTGTATTTTTTGACAATGGTTAGAATGGCAAAATGATAATTTGTAAGTGGAAAATTTTGGTTGATTGTTAATAAAGGGCTTTTGTTTAAATTGTTGATGGATATTTTGTATAAAATCATTGATGGATACATGTATCAGAATAGTTAATGGGTATTTTGGGTGGGAATCATCGATGGATACTTCAAGCAAAATCGTTGATGGATACATCAAGTAGAACCATTGATAGGTACATTAGGAAAAATCATTGATGTACCCCTTTTGGTTAACCAATAATCAAGAATTTTCTACCAACCCCCAATAAAAAGGAATCCACTAACCGCTAATGGAATTTTTAGGCATTAACAAAAAAGGATGAACTCTAGAGTTTTTAGTGGAAATAATATGGTGATCATCAATGGGATTTTCAAGCATTTATCGAAAAGGAAGAATTTTTTAATTTTCTACTAGAAAATTCGGTTGATCACTAATGAAGGGCTATGTTGATTTGTGATGAAGAAATCAAGTGATTATTGATGAGATTTTTCTTCAATTCAACACCACATGAGTAAGCCATGTTAGAAAAATATTATATAATTTTCATTTTTTTCATGTCCTAAATTAAGGAGTTATTTAGAGGCACTAATCACCATTGTTTTGGGTTGAAATCAAGGGAACTCTATGTATCAAGATACATGGAGCCCTTTCCAAGTAAAATAAAGAGTTTAGCAAGAGTTTTCGAGTGAGATAGTCTAAGTGAAAATAATGTCAACATGTGAAAGTTGTGCTTGAAATGGTAAAGAGGAAAAGAGTACTAATCCACTTCTAGAGGATACAACTCCTTTTCAAAGATCAAATTGGGACATAAAAGTAGTTTATCAAAACCTCTTAGGTAATATAATTTAACTATAGATCCAATGTAATTCAAGTATTTAGATCCCATGTAATTAACATAAAGATCCACGTAACATTACAGGAACATATAGTATAAATCGGGAAAATAAGGAAAACCTCAACAAACAATGAATCTCTACTGAAAACTCAAAATTTGTCCTACGAATAGTCATTGGAAAGTTGTTGAACAGTAGAATATATGTGTCATTCGGAAAGAGTTATTTTTGCAGACAAACCTAACCTCCCTAGGAGTCTAAGACTCTCTAGTGACAAACAAACCAAACAAGAGAAATCCTTCTCTAAACATACATTATTCTATGAGAAACCAAGTGTT
>APFE030662364.1:2473-45353 GCA_000404065.3 Pinus taeda
CACTCATGATTGACAACACCTCTGCAATAAATTTGGCCAAGAACCCAAAGTTCCATGATCGTACAAAGCACATCAATACTAAATATCATCTAATCTGACATCATGTTGAGGCCAAAACAATCCATCTCCACCATTGTTCCACAAATGAGCAAATTGCAGACATCTTCACCAAAGCGCTTGGAAGAGAAAAGCTTGAAATATTCAGAAAGATGCTTGGACTCACCAACATCCCTTCATATTAAGGGGGGGAATGTTGACACCTAATCCTCAGTGATTGGGAGAATTGAATGTGAACAGTCATCAAGAAGATGAACTGAACAATCACATTCATGTATATAATAGATAGCTGGCTAAATGAATAAACAAATCAATTTTCTGGAGTTACTCCTGGCCTGACACAAAATAACAGTTTCCAAGAAAAATGTGTTATTGAATATCTATCATCTAGTCAAATGGCTTTACATTCTATGGAGAAATTTTGCGATTGCTTAGTAGAAAATTTTCTAGGGAAAACTTTGAATATTAATGATAATCTGGAAGAATCTCCAAAGAAAGAATTAGTAAAGATGCTGCAAGAACATTCCTCTACTTATGCATGGGAATACACTGATATGAAAGGAATTTATCCTAACACTTGTATGCATCATATCTATATTGAAGAAAATTCTAGACCAATCTGACAACCATAGAGGAGAATGAATCCAAATCTAAGGGAAATTGTTGAAGAGGAATTACAAAAATTGTTAAATGTGAATTTCATTTATCCAATATCAGACAACCAATGGGGTTCACCATTGGTAATTTTTCTAAAAAGAATGGAAAATGGAGAGTATGCATTGATTATAGGGAATTGGATGAGGCTACTTTAAAAGATCATTTTCCACTTCCTTTTATAGATCAAGTTCTTGACACGTTGGCAGTGAAAAAGTACTTTTCATTCTTGGATGATTTTAGTGGATATAAGCACATCCAAGTAGATGCAAAAGATCAAGATAAGACAATGTTTACCTATCCATGGGAAGCCTATGCATACCGAGTACTTACTTTTGGTTTATATAATGCACCTACAACATTCCAAATGATTGTTCTAGGTATTCTTTCTGATATAATTCATTACTGTGTGGAAGCTTACATGGATTATTTTACTATCTATGGAAATTCTTTTGAAGAAGCTCTTAAAAATTTGAAAAAAATTCTCATTAGGTGTAAAGAAGCAAATCTCTAATTAATCCATGAAAAAAGTTTTATGATGTTTACTAAGGGAATTGTTTTAGGCCACCATATTTCAATAGAGGGAATCAAAGTAGATGCATGTAAGGTAGAATTCATTTCCAAGTTATTAGTTCCTACATGTCAAATGGATATTAGAAGTTTTCTTCGTTTTACTCGCTATTATAGAAGATTTATAGAAAACTTTACAAATGTTGCCTCTCCACTTTTCAAATTTCTTACAAAAGATTGTGAATTCATCTAGAATTTTGACTACCAAAAATATTTTGAAGCATTGAAAGAAACGTTTTCTGAAGTACCCATTTTTAGACGATCAAATTGGAAACTACCTTTCCACATTTTGACTGATGCCTCAAATAAAACTTTAGGAGTTGTATTAGGATAGAAAGATTTATCTCCTTATGCCATTTACTATACAAGAAAAAATATATCCCATGCTAATTTGACTTATACTGTAACAGAAAAGTAGTTTTTAGTTGTTGTGCATGCCATCAATAAATTCAGACATTATGTCATTGGTTATGAATCCTTCATTCACACAGATTGTTTTGCAATTATATATTTAATGAATAAATCAATTACTAATGGTAGAATTACATGATGGTTATTGTTATTACAAGAATTCAATATTGCTATTTTGGATAGACTTGGAAAACAAAATATAGTTGTTGATTTTCCATCTAGAATAAAAAATTATAATAATGATGTTCCTGTAGAAGATAATTTTCACGATGAATAGATTTTTGCAGTATCTATTAAATGTTCTTGGTTTGCAGATATTGCTAATTATTTGGCTAGAGGGAATTTACCATCATACTTGTCTCCTCGTGAGAAAAGAAAGGTTATTTAAACTACTACATCTTATTTATGGATAAATGAAGAATTGTACAAGACAGGACCTGACTTAATCATTCGAGGATGTGTTAGAGAAGATGAATTACGAGAGATATCAAAGGCTTGTCATGATGAACCAAGTGGAGGAAGCTTTGCTGATAAAAGAAATGCTTATAAAGTCCTTCTCTTAGGATATTATTGGCCTTCAATTTTAAGGATGCCAAGGAATATGTTAAGAGGTGTGATGATTGTCAAAGAATGGGGAAGCATGTTCCTTCAGATGAAATGCCTCTACAACCTTAGGTACTTATTGAAATTTTTGAGAAATGTTCTTTAGATTTTTTTGGTGTAATTAATCCACTATCAAGACAAAAAAGGTACATTCTTGTTTGTACAGATTATGTCACAAAATGGTTAGAAGCTAAAGCAATTCCTTTTGCTACTGAAAATGTTGTAGTTTTATTTATTTTGAGGATATTTTCACTCCCTTTGGTGTCCCAAGGGAAATTGTGACATATCAAGGCACTCAATTTACATCCAATATGGTACATAAGAAAATGGAGGAATACAAAATTAAACATAGCAAATCAACTCCATATCATCCACAAGCCAATGGACAGGTTGAATCTACCAATAAAGTAGTTGAAGTAATTCTTACCAATACTGTGCATCTGCATAGAAGGGATTGGGCAAAAAATCTTCCATAAGCTTTATAGGCATACCACACCACATAGAGAAATACAATAGGACACACTCCTTATGAACTTTTTTATTGAAACAAGGTCGTGTTTCCTATTGAATTCCAGATAAAGACTTTTAAAACAACAAGGAAATTGGGCCTTGATCTATTAGAAGACCAAAGACAAAAAATTAAGAAATTGAATGAACTTGATGAGATACAAAAAGATGTTATTCATAGAACCAATATAGTCCAACAACAAAGATCTAGGTGGCATGATAAGTTTATGAAAGAAAGAAAATTTCAACCTAGTGATTGGGCGTTGCTTTTTGATTCAAACTTTAAAGGCTTTCAAGGAAAATTTCAAGCTCATTGGCTTGGTCCTTTTGAGATTGAAATTGTCTTTGATAATGGAGCAGTTAGAATCATAATCATTAATGAATAAAAAGTAACCTTCCTTCTAAATGGTTATAGATTATGAATATATCATAAACCATTAACAAGGGAAGAATTCATAAGAAATATGCAATATAATCTTTATTTCAAGTTGGTCAAGGAAAAATCTTCTTCCTCTCCAACTTAGCCTTCTACTTTCTTTTCAAAATAATACAAAATATATAATAATAAAAAAATGAATAAAAATAAATTGTATAAATATGAAAACCAACATTGTTGGCATGTCTATACAGAAAATCCAAGTTGAAAACAAAGAGTTCTTGGGAGATTAGATTTTATTTTCCCTATTCTAGTCCCATTTTCTTTTTAACCCTCTTTCTCTTTTCAAAAAACGTAGCTATGGAATTGTCAACAATCTATAGGTCTAATAGAATTCTACAGTTGACTTGACAAATTGCGACCAAGGAAAATTAAGATCATTGAATAACCAAATTCAGTGAAGATTGCAGCTGGAATAACCTAAAAACCTACAAAAAACAACTCAAAATCAATAAGACAAAGGATCAAATGTATGTCAATATTAAGTTTTATAATAAAGGTAGAACATTTAAATTATAAAATAAATGATGAGTAACCATTGCTATTGCCATACAATAATGATTACTCTTAATTATTCTCACACGACTTTGGTTTTAACAAAAATATCTATGTCTTGTCAACCAAGTCATGAATGAACCTTAATATAATTTCAAATTCACTCTCTCCTATCTAGTCATCATTCCACTTCATGCCAAGACACCTCCATTTCACTCAGCCCTATTTTATTGTCGATACCGCCCTCACCAAAGCTTTGTTTCATTCCATACTCAAATTCCTTAACCGTATCAAAAGAGAAATTATGGGCTAAGCTTCTCTAACATGGGAGTCATTGTAAGACTAGTGTTGAATCGGGTTAAGTTTCTCAAAGGATACCCACAAATCAAACAAGTGTTGCAGCAAGCATGATGGTTAGAATTTGTGGCAAAATTCAATGGGCACGAGAAAGAGGTAACAAACTCTTTCACTAGGGCATATGATGCAATTGAAGTAGAAATTGGGGATGTGAAGTTGGTTTTGACACAGTGTTTCATAGCAGAAGATACTGAGTTACCAAGAATTTGAGAGATTTGGTTTAAGAACAGAAAAATTGAAGAAAAATAATGGAAAGTTTTCCTCAAGAATCTAGGTATGGATACTTCTGTGTTTAAAAGGGGAATACCAATCAAAGGTTTGAAGAATAAATGGACGAATTTTCTATTGATCATTCAAGATTTTATAACTTGTGAAGGAATATTTGGTAACGTGTTCTTTTATCATGCACACTTAATGATGAATTTTCTTGATGGAATGAAATTAACTTACAATATTTCCTACTTCGTAGCTTAAGAAAGATGGTTGGTAATATTCAAAGAAAGGTACAATATATAGATAATGCCCTATACCATCATGGCCTAATGAAAATCCTAGTTGATGCCCACCTGAGAAACATAGGAGACAATTGGGAAGATTTATTAGTTAGAGATCATTTTAAGGAAGCACAAGAAGAAGAGCCTAGTAGTAAGACGAGGAAGAGTAGAAGAAAATTGTTCTCAAACCATAAAGAAAACTCACAAGCACATGAAACACAACAAGAGTAGTAATCTTATGATGAAACCCCTCTTATACACATCTAGAAACTTTGAAGTTGAAGAATGTTGGAAGAAAGGTAGTCAACACTAAGGAAGAAAGTTCATCCAGAAAGAAAATAGAGCAAGAGAAAACAGAGCAGGGAAATGTTAAAAAGCAATCCCTTACTACTAAATCACCATCTAAACCATCATATACCATAAGAAAAAATGCAAGGCTCAATAAAATAGTGCGTGAATAGCCTTGACAGTCCCCAAAAATTTTCGATTTAGAGGAAGAAAAAAATGGAACCTAGAGTTCCATCACCAACAGTTCCATCACCAATTCCATCACCAATCTCTAGTCTAGCTAGAGGAAATCTAGAGATCAATCCTATCCAGTAGGAAATTTATGATTATATAGTATTTGGAAAGAAGAGCTACAGGTAAAGTTATTGCATCATCTTCAAACCAAGAATAAAATGAAGCAATTCATTCTAATATTTTAGGGGAACTCCAAGTTGAAGACACCCTCAAGCAAGAAATTTATGAATTGGAACTTTTGAATAGACATTTGTAGCAGGAGAATGAAAAAGTAAAGTCACAGAATGAAATCCAAAGAACCCAAAATGACAACGTCCTATTACATATTGGTTTATGGTATAAGAAAAATAAGAAATTGACAAATTAAAACAAATTTCTTAAGAGGAAAATTGTGAGTCTGCAACACAAAATTTTGATGAAGAAATCGAGTATGGCAGTTAGTACTAAGAAAATGAGGAGGATCAACTTGGGATGTACTTTATCAGGAATTTGAAGAGGCTCAGTAACAGGAAGGACTCAAAAATTTTGAATTTTTTCATGAGGACATGCACTATCTTCCGTGTCGGGTAATGTTCAACCCAAAAATTGTTTTTTTTTACAACTCTTTTTCACTCCATTCCTCTCTTTTTGACCTTCATAACTCCAATTTGGGTATCAGTTTACAAGGTTGATAGCATAGTAGGTACATAATTATCTTCTATTTCATAAATATCATTTGGCTTTATTATTTAACTCAATATTTACTTAAGCTATTGAATTACAATGATTTTGCAGTTGATGTATGTTTCTGCAGCTAAGTCGAAGAATTGATGGGTTGTCAAGCTTCAACCGAAGAACATGGAATATGGGAAGATGGAAATTAGTTGGTACAATGATTCTTTCCTACTTTCATAGCCTAGATAAATAAATAAGATACCCTAGCAGACATGGCAAAGTGAAATTTAACCACCGTAGAAGGCGAACCATGAGAGCGAGATGCAGATTTTTAGCTTCATGATTTACCGCATTGATAGAAAATCATGACCTAAATAATGATATATTATCTTTCAAAGTTAATTATATCTGATTTCAATTAAGCATCAGACATAATACTCTAAAACATTTAATGTGAGGGGTTTTGTAAAGATGCCTCTCGACATAGCGAACACATACTTGGATTTTATTTTGTATGCACTCTGTTTTAAATACAAACTCTGTTTTCATTCGATTTGCTTTGTTGTGTGATCTCAATGGGTGATTAATCATATGGTGAAGGCATTATAGTGATACCTTCTTCTCATAGGAGGGACCCCTCAACACAGTAAGGTTTTCTTTTATTTGTAGTTTAGTGTTTCGTTATGTGTTTCCTGTAGGATATTTCTTAATTCATTTCATCACTTAGGATTTGATTTTTGAATATAAGTTTAGGGTTATTTTGTAGAAGGTTTATCTAATCATTTCATTGTTAGAGTGAAGCGATATCTCTTGTTCACATGGAAATAAAATAATTTAACATAAATTAAAAGTATAGCTTTACATTGCAGTGTGTTGTAGTGGTTGCAACACCCTCTAAAATTTTGGCTTACATCCAAATTTTAGAGCATTCCTTGCTTTTTGATTTTATGGTTGTAAACACTCGAGCTCTACCCATGAGCTCTTATGTAGTTTTTTCACCCTTTTTCTTATTCGACAAGTGATTGTCTTTCAGCATGTTGATTTCTTTGTCATGCTTCTGATCTAATTCTGGTGAGTTTTAAGGGATGTCTTTGTGTGCTTGGGTTGTCTTCACTATGTGAATGACCATTGCACTGACACACAAATTTGTAAGCATTGTAACAGAAGTGACGTCACGGTCATCTAAAGGTCTATCACAAGTGTAACACTTGTCACTCTCAAATCCAATATAGTCTTACCGGGGACATGTTTTGTTTTGTTTTCATGGTGGTCTATGTTGTCAAGTCATAAAGTATGCTAACTGTATGATCACAATATCAGTTTGCACAAGTTCACTTGCTCTTGACACTTAGCCATTTTCCTAAAACAATTCCCAACTGGATAACCCTCTTCCACTGAACCCCGACTATGCTACACTATGCCATCTCAACCCTCAGTGACCCTACTCTGTTGCTCAAAACTTCGTTGGGCTTGAGGTTTTCCTCCTGGTTAGTTGCACTGTGCAATTCGAGAGGTGAGAAGCCTATCTGCTTCCCATAATTTTGCAAAGACTACCTCCATGTCCAACTGGACTACACATTTCTCAAGCATAGTCATCAATACTCCTTCTTGTCTGCGAGAAGCCTACACTTCCCTAAGATCTCGGTCTTCACTGCTCCCCAAAACTATATAGACATGCCCAACTTGTACTATGCTACTTTACTCTGTGTTTGGAACGGGATCCGCCAAGGACAGTTTTGGGGTTAAAATCCCATGTTTTGGGTCAATTATGTAATAAAGTTGTAAAGTCTCCTCATTTTGTGGTCACGGAGTGTAAAGGTGCCATGAGTCATAAAGGGTTCTTTGTCCTTATTTTGTAAAGTGTAAAGCCAGCTGTAAAGATCCACCCATGGTTTGCGAACTATGGGATGGTATAAAAGGGAGCTAAGTAAGTAAGCTCTAAGTAGTCTTAAGTCTTTAGCAAAGAATGAAGTGAAGAGTCTTAGTAGAGAAGTCCAAGTGTTCAGGCCTTAGTGTAGGTATAGGCTCTGCAACTGAGTGTGTAGACCCTTGTAGCTGTGTGCATAGGGTGGATAGAGTCTGTAATAATCTGAAGATATCAATAAAGAGAAGCATTTTGGAAATTCTATGTATTTATTTCCTGGTAATGCATCTGGTTATATTGTGTTTTGGGTTTCATTTACAATTTTTATGTGATGCACGAATGTATGTGATTATATTGGTTAATTGAACACAAGTAAGAATATCATTCTATGCGGCACTAACTGTGATTTTTTAGTAAGATAAATAAAACACATAAGATAACTTGGGAACCTGTACAATACACTATTATAGCAATGCGAAAGTACCTGGAGTACAGGTCAAGGCTGTGTGAAGGTCAATTGTACACCTTTGCGGGGGTACTAAAGGGTAGAATAAAGGGCTAGACTAACAGAGCTCTAGCCTTAAAGCTTAGTGACTTGCATGAAAGTAGGAATAGAGGGTATAACCTGACATCATGACCATCTCAAGGTGTGGAAACTTGGTTCCAACATCCCCCCATACAGCTTTGGGTGAGACTTCGTTTCACACTTCATGGACTGATGCCAAAAGGGCCAGTAATGTAAGGATTTGTTTGGATAACTAACACTGAACCTAGGTCAAGCCCCACACAGCCAACAAATGGTTCCATTGCCAGGACCAGAATCTGCATAAGAGATGTGCGATGTCATATCATTGGAATCCAACTAAGAAAGAGATTGACGACTAGTTGGATAGGAAGGTCCACGAATTCATGGTGCAGTAGAACAAAAAGCCATGGCTCACAAAGGAATAGTGGCTAGACAGATACCTATATATAGAAATACATGAGATAGTTTTATGTTCCTTTCCAGTTGAGTTATATGAGTGCATTGCGAACCTAGCGGATAGACAAGGAAGGTGAAGAATTGACGGTCATATTGTCTGGACCCCAGAGCTAGTACAGATACTGAAGCCTCTGATGATAAGATCACATGTGTTGTTGATAATTGGCTCGATTGCATCATAGGAGGATTTGTGACTGATTCGCAATTGATAACTTAGTTAGTTACAGTGAGGCCGACCTACACTTTTTCAAAGGCCCACAAGGTAATTACTTGAAGTATTTGAATACCTAGATTATGATGTTACTATGCAAAAAATGGGTTATGCAACTACCTTGATGTTCAGAGCTACGCGAAGTGGAAAGACTTACACAAATGAAGGAAGAAAGGGTCTTGAGTATAGCTCACTAATTTCACCTCCATTGGGTGATGAAGAGGGAGTAGCGCAGTCTTCTCCACGAAGTACAAATCAGTTAATAAGACAGGGATTCCCGTGACTGCCAACTCCACCCACACCACCTCCAACTTCACCACCATCACTTGCGGCTTCACACATACCACCACCACCTCCATTGCAGTTCAACATAGAAAATGCAATGAAGTTGCCTTTGTTTAAAGGCTTGGGAAATGAGGACCCAGATTATTTTTGGTTTGTCGTGAAAGAGGTATGGGAAGCTCAGGCTGTCACAAATGATCACATGAAGATGACAACACTAGTTAGTGCTTTGTAGAATCACGCACTAACCTGGTACAACAAGTACTCTAATGATAACCTAAAGGCTAGAGTGCCAGACATCCAGACTGTGATGAATAAAGAGTTCAGTAGGCCTAAATCCGAGGCATAGTCGATTGTGGTGTTCAAGGAAATTGTGATAAAACTAGGAAAGGCACCTTGGTAATTGGATCAGAGGTTGAAGTGTAAAATCTGCGAAGCTAATATGAACTTAACAGATGGAAAGAACCATGAATGGTTCGTGGCTTCACTCCTGCCACAGTTAAGGGTTGCACTATCACAATAAAATATTATGACTTAGGTATAGGCCTTTGAGATTGCAATGAGACTGCATGAAGAATAGATGCAAGATCCAAATCTAAGGGTTCAGCAGATCCATGCACAGTTACAAAATCTTTGCCTTGAAATGAAAATTTTAAAGCAAGACAAAATAGTTCAACTAGAGGTGTGGGAAGAGGTATGGTTCTTGAAATGTAAAGGACAGGGGCATGACAAATACCATTACTCAGTATTTTTGAACTATATTGCGGGAGGAGGACTATTGCCTTTGAGGCTAGAAGCCTAGGCAGGACCAAGCGTGGGACCTACGTTGTGGTATGCTATATGTCAGGTAGCAGGAAAACATACAACTGATAATTGTCATTTGCTGCAGAATTTTGTACAAACACCACCACAACTATTCTACAACTTTTGTAGGTTGGTAGGGAATAATGAGCACAACTGAAGAAGTTATGAATTGATGATGGATAGAACACCCACCTATAGGGTTCAGATAGAAACAGGGCCCCCTGACCAAAATGTTGGGATGGCACGAACAGGCTTTTAGGGGCACCGACGAGGCCAAGGAGGAGGAGGACATGGCAGAGGTCAAGGAAAGCTAATATGCTACAACTACGGAGGTCCAGGACACTATGCTTATGAATGCACTAGCCCAATGTGATTGTCATGCAAATATTGTACTTATTTTTATCATGAGACAAAGGACTATCCTACGCTGATAACGAGGATACATGACAAATGGGTGCTACCACCTCAACTGACTCAGAACCTGCAGAGGATGAGGGTTGAGCCTCGCGAGGAGGATCCGAATGCGAATATATTACTCTGGAGTGGAACTACAACCAACGATGATAAGGAGAGACAACCCGACGATAATGCATGGGTTCGCAAAGCTCCAGTGAAGGAGGTTGAGTTTGGTTTGGACCAAACACGTGAAATGTTCATCGAAGAAAAGAAGAGCTTTGTTGAGGCCTCTACCTCAGGGAGCAAGGATAAGCCTGATCAGGAAATGGACCCTTCTATGCTTACGACCTTCTTAGAGACCTACATGAACCTGTTGTACAATAGCAAGGTTGTGAAGGGGTTACAGGAGCTTATAAATAGATGCACCAGAAACACTCTAGGTGAACCGCGCGTGGTACGAAAGATTGATAAGCATAAAGCAAGGACAACATGAGAGATGAGAACGATTGCGCAAATATTTTGGATCAGGTTATTTTGGAGGTTGAGTTTGGTTTGGACCAAACACGTGAAATGTTCATCGAAGAAAAGAAGAGCTTTGTTGAGGCCTCTACCTCAGGGAGCAAGGATAAGCCTGATCAGGAAATGGACCCTTCTATGCTTACAACCTTCTTAGAGACCTACATGAACCTGTTGTACAATAGCAAGGTTGTGAAGGGATTACAGGAGCTTATAAATAGATGCACCAGAAACACTCTAGGTGAACTACGCGTGGTACGAAAGATTGATAAGCATAAAGCAAGGACAACATGAGAGATGAGATCAATTGCGCAAATATTTTGGATCAGGTTATTTTGGATCTGGGGTCAGACGTGGATGTTCTACCAAAGCAGACTTAGGAGCAGATGGGAAGACCCATGCTACAGTGGTCTCTGACTCAGTTAAGGATGGAAAATCAGTAGAAGATCAACCCCATGGGATGGCTTCAATAAGTGACTGTAGATATTGAAGGCGCGAGCGCATTGGCTGACTTTGAGGTAATAGAAATTATGGATGATAGCAACCCCTACCCTATGCTCCTTGGCATTGATTGGGCTACTGATATGAATGGGGTAATCAACCTAAATAAGAGAAATATGATATTTGAAAAGAAATTGCTCCATGTAATAGTACCCCTAGATCCTACTGAAGGATCGTGCTATACTGAACCAGTCCGCGATTATGAGAGCGATGACGATTTGGATTGCATATATAAGATAAAAGCATGAGACCAAGATTGGGTGAATCTGATAGTGGATGGATGAATTATATGGGATTGCAAGTGTTCTTGCACCTCATACTCTGATGAAGAATTAGAGCGCTAGTAGAATCAGCAACATGAAGTAACCACACTGAGCTGTAACATGATGACTCGGTCATTCTGTTGTGTATTGTCAGAGGTAAGAAATCTTCCCACTTATGATGGCTTGAATGGTGTAGATGTGTTTTCGGATGCATTTTAGAGGGAGGCCAGAATGATGTAGATGTGTTTCTGGATGCATTTGGACTAGGCCCTACAAGCTACATCTACGAGATGGTGGGGTATGCACAACGGTAGTTTTGACAATGGGCACGAGTGTAGGAGAATGATGATAATATGCTTTGGGAAGCCAAAGGTATGAATGATAGACAAGTATGATGGGAAGGATGATCCACACACACACTTTGTCAAATGGGCTAAGGCTTATGGACTGAATCCCCAACCTGAATGGGTGCACTTGTTCTGTCACACCTTGGATGTCATCTCGATGATTTGGTACTTGGAAACAGAGTGCCACCATGGTACAGGTGAATGGGATATTCTGTAGTAAGCATTCATAATGACGTTTAGCTTCGAATATGAGTTTGACTGTATTGACTAAGCACTACAAGAAGTTAAAGTAGCAATCTTCAGGATACCACAAAAGCCTTTGGATCTGATTCAACTTGATTAGACTACTCAGCTGAGCCACATGGTGGAATGCTATAACGTGACTACTGAAGAAGAAGATGAGGATCTAGGAAAGATTAACATCCCTGAAATAGAGGGTCACCGTGAGGTTGAGGGACTGGAGATTGAGAATCCTGCTATAACTGCCCCACTAAAAATGAAATAGGTAAATGTTGGTACAGAGGAAAAGCCCAAATTTACGAAGATTGGAGAATTACTGGGATGATGTGACAGTGGATAAGGTCACTGAATTGCTCTTTGAATACCAGAATTTATTCCCTACCAAGTTTACAGAAATAAAAGGGATAATAGGAGACCTGGGTGTTATGAAGATCACGTTAAAGCATGATGCAAAGCCGGTTAAGCAAAGACCTTACAATCTCAATCTAAAGTATAAGGAGAAGGTCCACTTAGAGCTAGACAAGATGCTCATAGCAGACATCACTGAGCTTGTAGAAGAATCTGAATGGGTAAGCCCAATGGTGGTATAGGAAAAGAAGTAGAAGGATGAAATAAGGATATGCATAGATCTCAGGAAGTTGAATGATGCTTACATACATGATCATTTCACTAATGAGGTATTGGATAATGTAGGTGGCTAGGAAGTGTACTCCTTCACTGATGGGTTCTCTAGGTACCATCAGATCAAAATTGCGCTAGAGGATAGAAGAAAGATGACCTTTTCGCCTGAGTGGGGATGTTTTTAGTACACTGTAATGCCTTTCAGATTAAAGAATGCACCTGTGATTTTTTTGCGTGTATTCGTTTCCGCTTTCAAGGAATTTATTCATAAGTTTCTAGAGGCATACTTTGATGACTAGACTATGTTTGGACTGGTAAAATTCCATGTGGCAAGTTTGCACCTGATGCTAGATACTTGTTGAATGTACTAGATTGCGCTCAATTTGAAGAAATGTCTATTTTGTGTTCCTTTTGGGACCTTGCTGGGTCATGTGGTTTGTAGATAGGGACTGATAGTAGATCCCGTGAAGATCACGATGAAACTTAACTTGGAGGCGCCGAGGAGTGTGAAACAGTTGTGCACAACCTTAGCACGTACTGGGTATTACAGGAAGTTTATCAAGGGATATGCCCAGATCATCGTGCCTATGGAGAAATTTTTGAAAAAGGATGTCATGTTCTATTGGAACAAGGACTGTAAGAAAATATTGGGTGAATTGAAAGAGAAAATGGTCACTGGGCTAATTTTAGTCTTCCCGGATTGGAAGAAGGAGTTTCATGTACATGTGTATGCATCATGTATAACGCTGGGCACAGTACTAACATAGACTCATGGAGGAGAATTGGACCATCCTATAGTGTTCACAAGAAGGAGGTTATCCAAGGTTGAGAAGAACTATTCCACCACCGAGCGCGAAGGGTTATCCATGGTATACGCACTCCACAAGTTTAGACACTATTTGTTGGGTAGATGTTTTAATATGTATATGAATCATTATGCATTGAAATACATGGTCAATAGGCTTGCGTTGGGGGGTAGAATTTGTAGGTGGTTGTTATTGTTCCAGAAGTATGATTTTCAGGTTATTGTGAAGCCTGACGATTGAATGCGGGACCAAACCATCTGTCGCACATCAAAACAGGGAAAGAGCCCACTAATTTGGAGGATGGATTTCCTAACATGCATCTATTTGCAGTGAGAATCATGGATGGTCACTTTGAAGACATCATACACTTCCTGATGATAAGAACTACCCCAGAAGGTTACACCTTCGAGTAGAAGGAGTTATTGTTGTGCGCAATAGATGTTTCTGTCATTGCTGGGCATCTGTACAAAATGGGGTTTGATGAAGTATTACAATGATATGTATCATAGTTTGAAAGGAGTATTATCCTTGTAGAGACTCATGGGGGCAATGCGGGAGGTCACTATCTAGGGATAGCAACTGCACAGAAGATTCTACGCACAGGGTTGTGGTGGCCAACCCTCCATCATGATTCAAAAGCTTACTGCAAGGCATGCGATGTTTGTCAAAGGACTGGTAGGCCATCGTGAAGAGATGAGCTACCTCTGAACCCACAGATGACATTACAACCCTTTGAGAAATGGGCTATATATTTTGTTGGACACATTCAACCCCATAGGAAGAAGACGAGAGCACACTACATTATCACCGCGATTGAGTATTTGACTTGATGGGTAGAGGCATGGCCTCTGAAGGATTGCATAGGTGTGACTGCTATGAAGTTCCTCTTTGAGTATGTACTGATGTGATTCCAATGTCCAAAGGTTCAGATGAGTGACCATGGTATGCACTTTCTGAATGAGACGATCAACATGCTAATGGAGGAATTTCAGGTATATCATCAGAAGAGCATGCCTTATCACCCACAAGAAAATGGGACAATGGAATAATTCAATAAGGTGCTAGAAAATATGCTAGCCAAGGTTTGCAATGCTTAGCGTAGTGATTGGGACCTATGCATACCCACAATTATATGGGCCTATTGGACGACATGCAAAAATTGACTGGACAGATACCCTTTAGGCTTGTATATGGAATTGAAGTAGTGATGCCCATGGAATACTTTGTGCCTAGTCTATGCATGGCATAAATCATGGGTATGATGGATCACGAAGCCCTGGAAGAGAGGCTCCTGCAACTGGCTGAGCTTTAGGAATAGAGATTTCTAGCTAGATTCCACCAACAGGTCCAAAAGTAGCGCAAAAAAGCATGGCATGATCGGAAAATTAAGCTGCGTACCTTTAAGGTATATGACATAGTTTTTTTATATGACAGCAAGTTCAATAAATTTCCAGGGAAATTCAAAATGCACTGGTTAGGGCCCTATGTCATTAAGGAGATTACCAGTGGTGGAGCAATTCAGTTCGTTAAATTGAATGGAGAGCCCTTCCCGGGAAAGGTGAATGGCAACTGATTGAAGCCATACATTAGTGATTCGGCCATGTGACTGTATGAGGGTAGCATAGTCTTAGCTCTCCATGCAGCTGAAAGGAGGCTTGGCACTATAAACTACACTACCCAGCTTGGGGAGCTACGTGATTGGAGGATTGTACGAAGTGAGGAAATGTTGCGGGGTTCATGACAGCACAAAGGGAGCTACGTTACCCAAGGAGAAATCACATAGGTTAGCCAGAAAGTGATAGTTAAAGTCATTGTTCATGATTTGATGGTCGAAATGGGGCCAAATGGAGTGGGCGACCGGAATTTAAGATGAACTTTATGGGTAATACCCTTGGAAATCTGCTACCAATCTACTATTAAACAACTGAATGTGGGGGGAATGGTCAGATTTGAATTCAAAATGCCCTATAAATTACAGGTAGCTGGTAAGCAAAAAACACTTGGCATTTTTAGAATTGAGTTGTCAGGCTCTCAGGCGCACATGAACCGCAAGAACCTTAAAGCTTTGCTAGATAGTTCAGTATTTGATACATTGCCAAAGGAGACATAGGAGTTATTGCATAGCATCATGACGGCACCTGCAGAAGCTATGAATACCGTAGTAGTGACAGCCAAGGAGGATGTGCTAGAGGTTGTTAGGGAGGTAGGGGAAGCTGCCTCGGAGGTTGCAGAAGTATTAGCTAAAGTTCCCAAATCACCACAGACACCTAGAACAAAGCCAACCCCAACCAAGGAGAGTGTGAAGGATAAAAAAGGGAAGAAGCCTGCAATACTGGTACATGCATTACTAAGAAGGAACCCACTGAAGGACAAGCCCACCGCACAGGAAAAGTGAAGAGCCATTAACCTAGAGCCAGAGGAGGAAGCAATTGAAGACATTCTGATTGATGATGAGGACTTGGGGATAGACGTGGAGGAAGTTGAAGTCCATAGTGCTGACACTATCACTAGGTTGCCTGAGTACATCCCTCCATGCAAGGGAAAGACCAAGGTTCCAAAGGACATTGACAAGAGCAAGGTCCCCTTGAAAACCCCTCTATTGCCGGATGAGATTGTCTTTGAAGGACTGTGCTTGGGGCGGGTTCCTCTGTTAAAGCTAGAAGATTGGGACTTAGCTGACCATGAGAATTCCCACACTTGGCGACTGAGTAGCTAATGCACCACATTATTGACACAACCACTTGGATGACCACATTGGAACCACAGAAGTGTCTCATGGGAGTAGACAAGATAGGTCTTCTTAACCTGCTATGGGTGCCACACTACAACTTCACCCCATTATAGTATTGGTCATCAAGCAGCTACTATGCTTGGTGCATGATGGGTGTCTATGGCTGGAGGAGCCAATACCCATCACCGATAGATTGATCCATAGGATCACATGGCTGCCCTATATAGGAGAAAATTTGGCCATGACGTTTGGTAGAAAAGGTGGCGAGCAGGCCCTCATGGAGGCCATGAAGGAGAAATTTAAGGTTGTGAAGAAACCATGAAGCTATGCCATCACAAGTATTAGTGACCCTGTAGTCAAGGTGGCCACGCAAATCTTGTGGGAAAGGTTATGAGGAAGTGTCACGCAGATGAAGTGCCGATATTAGTCATTGCTCTTGCAGCCCAATGCACTGAAGGAGTCTAGCTCAATTGGGTGCACTATCTCTGCGGTGAGTTTGTTGCAAACTGAAATGAGGCACAGGAGCTCAACAAAACCTTCCATGATATGCGGCTCTTTCTATCTATTGTGCTAGTAGGATGGGAGCTACTGGAAGATAGTCAATTCCCCTCGGTCTTTCCAGACGTACCAAAAGCATAAAGGTACACTTCATTGTGGGCAACCAAGGATGCTCAATGCATCAAGGATAGCAAGATCTTCTCAATCTTGATGGAGATGAACATCTGCATGGCTATCAATCACAAACCATGGTTTTCACCTACTCTGTTTGCCAACCTGCAGTGGTACGCAGAGTTCAAGGCAAAATTCCACCATGTGTCGATCAAGGCATGGAAGGACCCTGTTCAGACATGGTATGACTTGCCTTATTTGGCAATGGATGATGCCATTGATGCAGTACTTGATCACTAGCTAGAAAAATGGTGCACTACAACAGACTTGGTAGTGGGGGCGAGAAAGTCCACTGTGTAGTGTAAGAAGGAGGAGGCCAAGCTCAAGATGGCATAACTAGCCAAGAAGAGGAAGAAAGAGGCTACTGACAAGGCCGAGATACAACAGAGCAGGGCTCTCAAAAAGGTGCAAGGTCACCTTCGCCTGATACAAAGGAGAAAACAGATGAGAAAATAGAGCATCATGGCGCAGACTCGCAGGAGATGTTGGCCCACATCAAGCATGAATGAGAACAAGGGAAAGGAGAGTTGATGAAGAAATCCAAGTCAACTAATACGTCATTGGAGCCAATCAACCTCACAAAGGGTGATTTGCATAACATTGGAGACACGTTGTGAGATGTCGCCATGGAGGCACTACAAAAATGTGAACAGCAACAGCATATACTATTGGGAGCCATCTAGATAGGTATACAGGAGCTACAAACCCACGCATCATTGGCTGGCATGGTGTCCACCAGCCTCACTATCAGCACTTTAGAAGCTGTCAATATGTTGCGCATGAAGGTCTCTAGCATGATAGTGCTCCCAGATGGAGCACTGACCACGCAGAATGAAGCTAACAGGCCTACTGTTAGTGCCCTCAAGGGAGTGGGGTTCAACTTGGTAGCACTCCCTAGCAAGGCTCTCAACCTATTGCAGGATGGATTGATCGTGGAGGTGGGGGCCCACGAACACCGCACTTTACAAGTGATCAGTGAGAAGAGGATTAATAATGAATAGATGGCCCTACAGTGAGACTCTACCATCGTCCCCCTGACCGAGGTAACCGACCAAAACAAGTGGATAATTTAGGTGATGGAGGAGGCATGCCGAATGGTCCCAGAGTTGGCCATTCCTAAGGAAGAACCGGTCGAGGTGCATGTTCGCAAGCTAGCCACAGGTGTGCATGATGCTCGCACAAAGATGGCTAGGGTTCAGATGGAGCTGAACCTATAGATTACAGAATTATAGTTGAAGGCCTAGCCTTCAACTCTACCAGAAGTAAACGAGCAACATGCAACCGTTGTCACAGAAGCGATAGCGGTGGTAGACAGTGTAGTAGCTGACTACACACAACTTTTTGAACAGTCGTTCGAGGTCCTGATGAGCCTGTAGGAGGACCCTAATGTAAAATGGTTGGAGACAGAAGCGCAAGCGTTGCAGCAGTGCTATGACAAAGTAAAAGGTACAGCATGAACCGTCACACTCACACAGATACTGGAAAAGTTTCAGGAGGCCAAACAGTTGAAAGAATAGGTAGATGTAGCACAACACAAGGCGGCAGTGCTAAAGGCATGCTTGAACCCCTGGTTGGATGAGGCTTATGCAGTCATGACCACTATTGAAGGAAAGCTTGCAATTCTACAAGAAACTCAGTAGAAGCTTCAGGCCAACGTTCAGGACCAGCAACCAAGCAATTGGTTGAGGAAGCGAAGTAGATGGCTACACAATGCACTGTCGAGGTTGCAGTTATATAGGTTGAGTTGGGAGGTCTTCACACCAAGATCTTCATGCCTGCAAAGTGACTCAAGGATGAGTTACCATGTTTTTGTTGGGGTCATATTGGGAATGGGATCCCCCAAGGATAGCTTGGGACTAAAAGCTCATGTTTTGGGTCAATTGTGTAATAAAGTTGTAAAGTCTGGAGTTTGTGGTTGCGGAGCGTGAAGGTGTCATGAGTCATAAAGGGTTGTCCGCCCTTATTTTGTAAAGTATAAAGTCAGATGTAAAGATCCACCCATGGTCTATGGACGATGGGATGGTATAAGAAGGAGCTAAGTAAGTAAGCTCTAAGTAGTCTTAAGTCTTTAGCGAAGAGTGAAGTGAAGAGTCTTGGTAGAGAAGTCTAAGTGTTCGGGTTTTAGCATAGGTAGAGGCTTTGCAACTAAGTGCACAGAGGCTTAGGGTGGAAGTCTGTAGCTAAGTGTGTGAACCCTTACAGCTGTGTGTGTAGGGTAGATAAAGTCTGTAATAATATGAAGATATCAATAAAGAGAAGTATTTTGCAAATTTTGTGTATTTATTTCCTATTAATGCATCTCGTTATATTGCATTTTAGGTTTCATTTACAATGTTTATGTGATTCGTGAATGTATGTGATTATATTGGTTAATTGAATGCAAGTAAGAATATCAGTCTATGTAGCACTAACTATGATTGTTTAGTAAGATAAGTAAAACACATAAGATAACTTGGGAACCTATACAATACATTGTCATAGCAGGGCGAAAGTACCTGAACTACAGGTTAAGGTTGCATGAAGGTCAATCCTACACCTTCGCGGTGGTACTGAAGGGTGGAATAAAGGGCTAGAGTAATAGAGCCCTAAAGCTTAGTGACCTACATGAAAGTAGGAACAGAGGGTACAAGCCAACATCATGACCATCTCAGGGTGCAGAAACTTGCTTCCAGCATCCCCCCACACTGCTTCATGAGAGACTTTGGTCCACGCTCCATGGGCTGATGTCGAAAGGGTCAATAGTGTAGGGATTTGTTTGGCTAACTAACGATGAACCTAGGTTAGGCCCCACATAGCCAACACTCTTCGTTGTTCCCACAAATTTCATAGAACTACCCATATGACGCTTGCTTCTATAATAGTTACCATGCTTCATGTCCTGTAGCCTTGCTAGTAATTATGTAGTCATGCTCAGTAGGTCCCTCTACATCCTTGCTATGTCTTCCCTCTAGAAACTATGCAGAACTACTTAGCCATCCTTCTACAACCTCACTCTGTCTTCCCTCTCAAAAGTGCACATAGGTGTCTCCCTTTAGGGTCTCACCTTGCAACTAACACTAGTAACTTTTAATGCACAATCCTCCCTCCCAATGATCATTACGCAATTTTTACCAAAATTTTAGGTTGTGCTCCAAAAATTCCTCATTCTAGCCTAAGCTGCACTCTATGTTGTCTCAATGAGTTGTCCTCCCTCCCTGTCACCCGAAACATGAGAACAATGCATCATGCTACATTAGGAGGTTCTATATCTGATGTTGTCCCATCATGAGTGAATTGAAGGAACAAGTACACTGATGGATCATGGAGAGATGATGAACAGGACAAAGAAGGAAAACACATACTAGAATACCTTGCAGTTGGATGGTCATACCAAGTGTGTCAAGCAATAAGCAAAATGAACATATGCATTGAACCATCAAAAAAGACCAAGATGATCGAAGACCCCACAACACTATTCCATGTGGAGGAGAAGACAATGTAGACCAAGAGTACATCCATCACTCAGTAGTGCAAAAACTTGACATGGACACCATAGTCAACCATTACAAGTTAGCAATGTCATGTGGAGTTGTGTCATGAGCTGGCTCGTCCACATCACCATTATCAACCATATTAGTTTTAAACGATTGTAATGTAAATTGAATTCCAATGGATGCACAAAAGAAGTTGAAGAGTCAGGTCAGTTGAAACGTCATGGGAAGTTTAACAGTCATGAGGGTAGTGCAAGAGTCACAAGGGTCAAGCATTACCCTTGGCTATATATATCCCTCCCGTTGTATGAGCAAGCATTTTTCACCTTGGCTCCTCCCACATAGCGTTGAGATTTTTCAGTTTGTTCTTCGAGGAGCGAAAAGTGGCTCCAATGTCCCACTACTGGGACTAGTGATGTATGGTGTACAGATATGTCCTAGAACGTTTTCTTAATTCAGAATCCTATTCAGGCCAGCGTGTTTTCACACATGTTTTGTAGATGTTTGTAAGACTAATCTTTAAAAATTTGTAATGCATGTGTTTCTTAACCTATACTAAGATAGTTGTACTTTGGTTATTTTAGTACTTACATTATTGAAGATGTGTTGTATTGTTTATCATTGTTGTCTTGTCCATGTGGACTACTCAGCATGACATTAGATAGACCATTCTTGTTTACTGGTTATAACAAGCGTCACCTCTATGTGGAGTACTCTGTTGGATGGTGTACGTGTTTTCCCTTGCACTTTGATTTAGAAACTACCACATCCATTGTGGGCTACTCTGCTAGATGCTAGACCGACCCTTGTTAGTTCACCTGTGTCACTCCCTTAGTGGTAGTATTGCCTCTCATCTAGAGGCTCACTTTACTCTCTCCCTTTACAGTAAGAGAACCTGGACACAAGTTTCCTTATGCACTCACCAAGCATACTCACCTTGCTTTTTGAATATACAAGCATAACACTCACATGTGATGAACAACAAGAGCTAAGGAAAATATCTAAGATACTAGGAACTGGGCCATCATACTGGATGGGACTCCTACACCAAACGATGTGAGGTCTAGTTGGGACTCCATACTAAGGAGATCCTATAAATGTTGGTGAGTCCAACACTGTCAACATTTCTAGCACTAGAAGGAGGGTTGTCAGTAGTTTAGGGCTAAATTTCCTACCAACCCCACTTATCTATCATCTGGTCAAGGAAGTAACATGAACTCCCTCTCCCCTACACACAACTCTGAAGTTGGTTATTCCTCACCTCCTAGGCCTGAGCAAGAAATTTTGTATCATCACATCCATGATGTCCATCCCATCACCTATCATTTTTCTAAAGCTGTTGGACTGATTCCAGGAGTGCACACTCTTCCCTACTCATAGAAGAAGAAAAAGACTACTCCCATGGGAGTGGTGGTCACATCTATGGAAGAAGCAATCCTCACCACTCTTGAAGAGATTGCAGAAGCTATTGAAAATGAAGAGGAACCTCTAGTCTCCATAGAAGGAGAAGAAGATAAACACTTACTCTTGGGCTCAGGTTTCGGTGGAGGAATCATAAGGGAAGGCAAGGGAGGAGGTGGAGGCAGAGACGAACCAAAAAATCAGAGGTAGAAGCACTAGATTCAGAAGAAGAGGAGGAGGATGAAGAAGAGAATAACATGGCTAACAAAAATTTGGAATGGATGATATAGGGCCCATTGGCACTTCCAATTGTCTTGCATAATATGCCAAGGCATGTAGAGAATTTGTTGACAAAGTATGACCTTGACAAGACAATGAAGGCCCAATATCATTTAGGCATGTTCTACATACATCTATAGACACTCAAGGTACATTATGAAAATGTTGCATGTAGACTGATTCCATGTACCTTGGATAGAAAAGAAGTTGTATCATACCACAACCTTCCTGTGAAATCCATTCAGAACTGGGGGGTGTTCAAGAGAATTTTCCTTGAGAAGTTTACTGAAGACAAAACCACTGCCATGTTGCTAAAAGGGTTGGGTATCCCTGTTAGAAAATTTTATATTACAGAGAAATGGATCACATAAAATATATTGTGGAAATATAAACACAGAAAACACATAAAACAAGAGAGACACATATATACGTGGTTCATGCATTTTGGGCTACATCCATGGAGAAACAACCAGTCCTTCCTTTTATATTATCTAGCAAACTGAAGAGATACAATCTACAGCAGATCCGTTGTAATTCCCTCTTCAATCTCACACATTCTCCTCTCTCTTTCTCACTCAGAATGCAGATCTACATAGACACAATGCAATTCCCTCATGTATATAGTGAGGGGCTGCCTTCTAGGACAAAAAATCCTAAATTAAACATAACATCTATAGTCAGATCTCTGCCTAATGAACTGCTCAAATTGACTACGAAATTACAACTCTTTACAAGGAAATTTTACATCTACTTTTAGCTTCAGGGGCGCTACCTGGACCCCTCTTTCAACGCAAATATTATGGGTGGTGTTTTCACCACATTACAAACTAGGGTCCAATGCGGTCATACCTCTAAATAAAGAAGATAATCAGGCTCCACACCCAGAAATCTCCAACTTGAAGACTGAGTATAGCAACTCCACTGCTGCTTCATTTGCTAGAAAATGACTCCACTTTGGACCTGACTATTTCTCATCTTCTTCATCATACTTGAAGACCAATTGAAACTGAGCAAAAGCTTAGTTTCTCCCTAGTTACAACTTTTTTTAACATATCTATAGGATTCTGGCTAGCGTGTATCTTTTCTAGCTTCAACTTTCCATCTTCCAACGTTGACCGTATAAAATGGTACTTGAGTTGTATATGTTTATTCTTGGAATGAAATGTAGAGTTCTCTGCAAGATGTATGGCACTCTGGCTGTCACTGTATAACCTTGTAAACTCCTTCTTCTTACACAATTCATCCAAAAACCTTTGTAACCAAATCATTTGTTTACTGGCCTCTATAGTAGCAACATACTCTACTTCCATTGTTGAGATTGCAACAACATTTTCCAGTTGTGAAACCCAACTGACAGTTTTTCCACCTACAGTAAACACATACCCTATTTTTCTCCTCTAGTTATCTCTATCACCTACCATATCTGCATCAACATATCTCTATAGAGAAATGTTTGAACCCCCAAAGCATAATGCTTCATTTGTGGTACCTCTCAAATACCTAAGAATCCACTTCACTGCCATCCAATGTTCTTTTCCTGGATTGTTCATGTACCTTCTTACAAATCCCAGTGCATGTGCAATATCAAGCCTTGTAAAAATCATTTCATTCATTAAGCTCCCAACTATTGATGCATATGGAACTTTAGACATATAAGACCTTTCTTCTTGAGCCTTGGGACACACCTCCTTACTTAGTTTGAAATGGCTAGACAAAGGTATACTAATTGGTTTTGCATTTTTCATATTAAATGTTTTCAGCACCTTTTCTATGTACTCACTCTAAGACAATGTTAATTTTCAATTCTTCCTGTCTCTAGTTATTCTCATACCAAGGATTTGTTTTGCAGCACCAAAATCCTTCATTGCAAATGAGTTTGCCAATTTTATTTTGAGCATATTTATTTCCTACATGTTAGAACCTGCAACAAGCATGTCATCTACATACAATAACAATATAATATAACTGCCACAATTTTTACTTTTGAGATAAACACAATGATTAGAGTGACATATAGTCTAACCTTGTTCAGACATAAACCTGTCAAATTTTAGACAGCACTGCCTTCGAGCCTGTTTTAAGCCATACAAGCTCTTCTTCAGCCTACACACTAGTTTCTACTTCCCTTTTACCTCATATCCTTGTGGCTACTGCATATATATCTCTTCCTCCAAAACCCTGTGGATAAAAGTTGTCTTTACATCTAGCTGTTGAAGATGCAAACGTTCAGCTGATACTAGACTTAAAATAGTTCTGATTGAAGTCATTTTAATAACAAGAGAAAATATCTCATCAAAGTCTATACCCTTCTTCTATGTAAACCCCTTCACCACAAGTCTAGCTTTATACCTTTTTCTATCTCCATCCTCTTCCTTCAACCTGTAAACCCATTTATTCTACAATATTGTTTTACCTGTAGGCAACCTAACTATGTCCCAAGTCTGGCTATGTGCTAAGGAGTCCATCTCTCTTTCATGGCTTGCTCCCACTTCTTCCTAGTTTCTACCTACACTACTTCTTCATAACATTCTAGTTCATTAGAATCAGTCAAAAATACATAATATAATGAAGGAGAGTATCGTTTAGGGGGTCTACTTATTCTAGTAGATATTCTAAAATCACTTTCAGGTGTTTGAGGTGCTTGTTTCTCTTGTGGTTGTTGTATTTGTTCTTGCTATTGATCATTATGATTTTTAGGCACCTTGACTTTTTCTGTGATCTCATCAAGTACTGTGTATTCTCTGTTTTCTTTTTCCTGTTTCTTTTCCTGCAATTGATCCTTATACAAAACTTTTTCATTGAATATGACATCTCTACTCCTAATGATTTTATGTTTTTCATAATCATAAAAGCAATAACCAAAAGAATTTACACCATATCCAATAAGGTACATTTCTTTGATTTTTCCTCAAGCTTTGTTCTATTTTCTTTATTAATGTGGACAAAGGCTTCACAACCAAAAGTCTCTAAAAATGAGTATTTTACCTTTTTACCTGTCCATTCTTCCTCTGGACTACCACCATTCAAGGAAATTGAAGGCCCTATGTTTATTAGATAAGCAATAGTATCTACATAATCTGCCCAAAATTGTAAAGGAAATCATGCATGCAATCTCAAGCACCTTGCACACTCCATCATTGTCCTGTTCATCCTTTTGACACACCATTTTCATGTGGTGTTCATGGAATGACCTTCTCTCTATGAATTAAATTGTCTGAATAGTACCTTTCAAACTCTTTGCTATATTATTCAACTCCATTGTCTGATCTAAGACACTTCAACCTTTTTCCCCTCTCATTTTCAACCAAATCTTTCCATTTCTTGAAGGTATCAAATACATCAGATTTATTTCAGATACAATAAATCCAGGTATTTCTCATTTCATTATCAATAAAATTAACATAATAGTGAGAACCACTGAGACATCATACCTAAGTAGGTCCCCATACATCTGTATTCACAAGCTCTAATTTTTCACTGTTCTTTTCTTTCTCAACTCTGAGGAATCTGACTCTCTTTTGTTTTCCATGACCACAATTCTCACAAAATTTTAAATCAACATGCTTCAAACCTGGCAACAAATTTCTTGAGTGAAAAATATGCATCCCTTTCACAATAATGTTCCCAAGCCTATGATGATACAATGTTGTATCTGCTCCTGTAGAGGTTAAAGCATTAACAGAAATATAAATACCATTGCATAAATACAATGTACCAAACTTTTATCCTTTTTCTATTACCAAGGCTCCTTTAGTGACCTTCCAAGTTTTATCTGTAAAATTAGATACACAACCTTCACCTCCCAACTACCCTATTTAAATTAGATTTTTCCTCAGATGTAGAACATGCCTTACCTCCTTCAATAGCCATTTATTTACATTCTGTTGTTTTATGAAAATTGTACCCATTCCAATGATTTTACAACGTTTATCATAACCCAATCGAGCCCATCCAAAATCTCCTTGAACATAATCATGAAAATGTTTCCTATTAGGTGTGGCATGGAATGAGGCCCCTGAATCTACCACCCAAGCATCAATAATATTTTCTAATGAAAGAATCAAAACATGTTGCAACACATCACCTGTCACATTTTCTTCTTGATTGTTTTCTTACTGCACATCTCCTTCTTTTCCCTTCCAAGACTTGTAGTCTTTCTTCAAGTGTCCTTTCTTCCCACATTTCTAGCACACTATCCCCAATCTGGACTTGGATATGCCTTTCCATGACTTACTGCAATATCCTGTGCTCTTTCCTTTTTCCATTTTTCTTTCCCTAGTCTCTGCAATCAAACCATTACCCGATGTCTCACCGAGCTTTTCCGTCACATTTCCTCGCTAAGGATTTTACCAACAACATCATCAAACTTTAAAGTACTAGATCCAGAAACAAAGTTATTAATGGCCATAACTAAACCATTCCAACTTTCTTGCAATGAGCATAGAAATAACAGAGCCATAACTTCATCATCAAAAGTTACCCCTATAGAAATTAACTAGCTAGTAACTATATTAAATTCATTTAAATGATCAGCAACAGATTCACCTTTTGACATCTCGATAATAAATAAACACATCATAAGAAATACCTTATTTGAGGCCGAGGGGTTTTCATATAGTTTTTCCAATTCCGACATTAAACCCTCTGTTTTCATTTTGTTTGAAATATTAAAGGCTACCGACACCGTTAAGCATAGCCATATTGTTCCAAGTGCCTTTCTATTGAGAATATCCCATTCTATGTCTGTCATACTTGTCGGCTTCTTTGTCTTTCTACTCAGTGGTTGGTATAGATATTTCTGGTACACATAATCTTCCATCTGCATCTTCCATAGCTGGTAGTTTTGGCCATGAAATTTTCTGACCCTAAACCTACCATATTCTGTCATTGCTCCCACTCGAACAAGGGACCCTTCTCTCCTGCGAGTTTATCAGCCAAATAAACCTTCAGCTCTGATACTAGTGTTGGGCAGTGGATCCCCTGTGTAACATTTTTGGGGCCTAAATCCCACATTTTTGGGTAATGGTATTGTAAAAGCTCTGTAAAGTGCATAGAGCATGAATTGTAATGGGTCAAGTCTAAGGGTAGTCTGCCCTAAAATATTGTAAATTAATCTAGAATGTGTCAGCTTACCCATGGTCCACGGACCATGGGAATGTATAAATAAGAGCAAGGTTATAAGTGTAAAGGATAGTTTTGGAATGTAAGAAGTAATATGGGCATCTCAAGGTAATATTAGATCTGAGTCTGTAAGTTTGAAGTTTGGGTTGTAATAGGAGATAGAGGCTCCGTATTTGTGTGCGCAGAGGCCTGGTTAGAGTCTACAATTGAGTGCACGGACCCCTGCAACTATGTGCATAGGGAAGGAAGTGGATTGTAACCAGATAAAGGCACTAATAAAGATAAGGTGGTTTTGAAATATCAGGTATCTGTTCGAGATTCTTGTTTATGCATCTATTTATGGTTTATAATTGCATGTATGTTTGTTGTGTTAATTGGTAATTAAAGCATTGAGCTGTCTTAAGTAATTTAAGATATAATAATATTAAGCACAGTAAAGACAATTAGCACTTGGGCTCGTACTCCCATGAAAGGTGATTCTCTAAACAGATAGTTGTGTAAGCGTAGCGCAATGCCTAGGATTGGTCCATGAATGTCCAGACCTCATCAAGACATCCGTAGGGTTTAGAAACCTATTTCCAGCACCCTCCCATACTACCTCAGGTGAGACCTCAGTCTGCACTCCACGAACTATTGCCGAAAGGGCTGGTAGTTTTGCGATTTGTTCGACTAAATATTTATGAACCTGGGTCAAGCCCCAATAAGTGAACAAATGGTTTTGTTGCCGGGACCGGGATCTGCCTAAGGGATCTCTGATGACTAAACACTGGAACCTTATGAAGAAAGAAATTGAAGATTGGTTGGATCAGAAGCTGCACGAGTTCATAATATAGGAAAACAAAACTCCACAGATATCCAAGAAGAGGTAGTTGAATTGCTTCATATATACAGAAATCCACAAGGTCTTCTTCACGACTTTCTCTTTAGAACTATATGATTGGACAGCAAGGCTAGCAAACAGTCAGGCAAGGTGCAAGCTTGATCAACTGATAGTGTGGACTCTAGAGTTGGTGCGTAGGCTAGAGGCATCTGAAGATAAGATCGCACGTGTCGTAGATCATTGGCTGGATCGGATAATATGAGGGCTTATCGATGAATTTGTGATAGACACGACTGTTAGCTACAGCGAAGCAGAAAAGACGTTTTCTCAAAGAACCGCGAGGTAAGTACATCAAGTCTTTGAATACCTGGATTAAGATGATCATATGTGAAAAACAAGTGATGCACATACATTAATGAGTGGAACGACGTGGAATAGAAGGGTCTACAAAGGGATCAAAGGGTTAGGAAACAGTCCTTTAAATTCAGCACCACAAGCAAGTGAGGAAGAGCACGCTTGGGTTTCTCTGAGGAGTGCAGTAATTTTGATCGGGCAACACATTCTACAATTATCATCTCTGCTAACGCCACCACTCCCATCACCTTATTCACCTCCAACTTCACCCACTCTGCCTCCACCAAACCAACAGTCTAGCATGGTGAGTGGAATCAAGTTGCCTGTATTCAGAGGAGTAGGAAACGAAGACCCAGATTAGTTTTGGTTTGTAGTAAGAGCAGTGTGGGAAGCGCATGGGGTTACGGATGATAACATTAAGAAGGCCACACTGGTAAGTGCACTATAGGATTGCACACTGACTTGGTATATCAAACACTCGAATGATCACCCGAATGCCAAAATAGTAGAGATTTAGATTGCATTGAACAAAGAATTTAGCCGACTGAAATCAGAGACCCAGTTGATCACCAGATTCAAGGAGATCATGGTACTTCCAGGTGAAACCCCCAGGGATCTAGATCAAAGGCTGGAAAGTATGATCTGTGAGGCTAATATGACACTGACAGATGCACAACGTTGTCCGTGGTTTGTGGAATAGTTGAGGCCACACCTAAGGATGACATTTTCACAACAGAAGCTCTCAACCAAGGCAGAGGCATTGGAAGTGGAGATGAGGCTGCACAAAACACCAATACAGGATCTAGGGTTGGGATTCCAACAAATTCACGTGTAACTACAAAACCTATGCTTAAAGATGTAAATTTTGAAGTAGGATAGGGTGCCCCACCCAGAGCCACATGAAGAAGTGTGGTGTATAAAATGTAAAGGTCAGGTCACAACAAGGATCATTGTTCTATATTCGTGAACTATTTGGCAGGAGGGGGACCGATGCCATTGAGATCGGAGGCACAAGTAGAGCTGAGTGCACCAGCCACACTCTGGTGTGTGATTATTCAGGTGGGAGGAAAGCACGCGACAAACAAATGTCACCTGTTGCATAAATATACCCAGACTCTGCAGCAACTGCACTGTAATTTCTGTAGATGAGTGGGTCACGACGAGCAGACATGTCAAAGCTATAAACTAATGATGGATAGAACCCCAGCTTATCAAATGTAGATAGAAACGTGAGGCCTCAATCCAGTTGCATCAATAGCGTGGGGTGGCTTCCAAGGGCGAGGTCGAGGTCATGGAGGAATGGGGCTCAAAAGGGGTCACACACAGCTAATTTGTTACAATTTCGGAGGACCTGGGAACTATACTCGTGATTGTACCAACCCAATGAGACTATCTTTTCCATATTGTGAACAATTTGATCATGAAATGATAGATTGTCCGATGTTGATTGCACAAATGCGCGAAAAAGGGGTGTTGCAGCCCACTCCAATGCAAAATATCAAAATGATGAGGTCCGAACCATGTGAAGAGGACCACAACATAAACATGATGCTTAGAAGTGGCACGACCATGAGGGAAGATAAGGGGAAGTAGCCTGAAGAGGATACCTAGGTACATAAGGCTCATACAAAGGAACCTGAGTTTGACTTGGATTGAGCTAAGAAGAGCTTCACGGAGGTCTCTACTTCAGGTAGTGCGGATGAACCAGAAATGGGCTTGGATCCTTCTATGCTAAATACCTTTTTAGAGACATGTATGAAACTTCTGCATGATAATAAGGTAGTTAAAGGACTACAAGAGCTAATCACTAGGTGCCTAATGTTAGGGGAACCGCACGTAGTTTGAAAAATGGGGAAGCATGCTTTACGCACCGAAAGGGAAATGCAGTTGACAATGCAAATTGGCAAATATGAGATGGATCAAGTAATCTTAGACCTTGGTTTGGATGCAAACGTATTACCAAAGTAGACTTGGGAACACATGGGCAGTCCCACATTACAGTGGTCTCCTATTCAATTATGTATGGTGAACCAACAAAATATCTTGCCCATCGGAAGATTGACAGGAGTGACAGTGGATATCGAAGGTGCGAGCATGCAGACAAATTTCGAGGTAATAGAGATTGTAGATGATAGTAACCCTTACCCTGCATTACTAGGAATAGACTGGACAATGGATATGAATGGAGTCATCAACCTAAAGAAGTAGAAAATGTTTTTCGAGAAAAATTCCCTACGTGTGATAGTTCCGCTGGATCCTGCTGAAGGAGAACATTACACAGAACCCATGCACGATAATGGAAGTGATAAGGAGTTAGATTGTATCTACAAAATAACCACGCACAACCAAGATTGGCTAAATCCAACTACAGATGGAAGGGTCTCGTGGGAGTGTGAAGAGTCTTGCCTTTCTTAGTCAGGCGAAGAGGATGAATGATGGCACAATCAGTTGAGTGAAGTGACGATGCTAAATTGTAATATGATGACCAAATCACTGTGTTGCATAACTACCCAGGCCTGAGATCTACCAACATATGAAGGACTGATAGCAGTGGATGAATTCTTGAGAAAGTTTGAGAGTGCAATACCAGAGAACCAAAGGTTCGTTGCATTAAAGTGGGTGCTGCACGCAACACCTACGCGTTGGTGGGGAACACATGAAGGAAATTTTGAAAAATAGTGTGATTGTAGAAGGATGATGTAGCTAAGGTTTGGGAAGCCAGAACTACAAATAACCAAGAAATATGATGGACACAATAATCCGCACATACACCTCACAAAATGGACCAAAGCCTATAGTGAAGAGCCCCAGCCTAAATGGGTACACTTATTTTATCATACCCTAGATGTCATCCCAAGAAACTGGTATACTTATACAGAAATCCGACATGGTACGGGCGAATGGGATATCTTGCGCGAAGAATTTTTATTAACGTTCTTATTTGAATACCAATGGATGGATACTATTGACGATGCACTACAAGTTGTGAAAGCCCCCATTTTCAAAATACCGTAGGAACGAGAAGAAATAGTTCTACCAGTATGGTCACATCAATTAAGCCATGCCCTAGAATGTTACAACAAGTAAGTGGAGGATGATGATGATGACCCCTGAAACATTAATATTCCGGAAACAGAAGGGAGTCGCGAAATTCGAGGACCATCGATTGAGGACCCCAACATCACTACACCAGTGAAAATGAAACAAGTGAAAATTGGTACAGATGCAGAGCCAAAGTACACAACGCTTGGGGACTATTGGGATGATTCCATGGTGGGTAAGTGTAGGTTTTAACACTATACAAAAATTACCTGCATACGAATTCTAAAACACAGAAAATAAACAATGTGAGATCATAACACATAAAACACATATCCACAGATATTTTCCCCTGGATCCCAAAACTCGGACTACCAGCTTGATTTTTCATTATGTTCCTTTCAATGTTATAATACATATTTATACATGCCAAAGCATCCAATACCATGGACTGAAAACCACCATGTCCAATACCATGGACTGAAAACCATCGCGTCCAAAAAACATGTGTTAAAATCATGCACAAAACCATAGGTGGGTCTACCCAACCTAACATAGGGTCCAAAACCAAAATTTTGCAGGGCGCTACCCCAGACCCCATAAAGTGGGGTTACGGGTGCCCCTCATACCCCCTGTTAACTATGTGGAAAGAATATAACACAACCCAACATTCTCCCACTTGTTGTTTTCTTTCCACAGGGGGCCACAAGAGAGATTAGTCATTTTTCCAGCCCTAAAATGCCCATTGTCTCTCTACACCAAGAGAACTTCTCAAAGCTCACAAATTTTGTCAATGCATTTGCAGTATTCTTCAAAGTGTCCACCTTTACCAGCAACACCTTTTTGTCTTCTATCATATCCATCACAAATTCATACTGAACATCAATGTGCTTTGTCTTTGAATGATATGCAGGTTTCTTTGCCAAGAAAATTACACTTTGGCTGTCACAGTCTATCCTTATAGCTTCCTGTACTAACCCCATATTTGAACACAATATCTACAACCAATGTGCTTCCTTACTTGCATGAGTGGTTGCCATGTATTCTACCTCTATAGTTGATAGCGCCACTACAGATTGTTTCTTACTCATCCAACTGACTGCACCTCCAAATAAGTTAAATACATACCCACTTGTAAATCTTCTCTGATCCAGATCTCTAGCCTAGTTTGCATCAACAAAGCCATGAATATCCAACATTCTGTCCAATCCTGATCTTCCTTGGCAGTACAAACCATAATCACTAGTGCCATGCAAATACCCGAAAACCTGCTTCACTGCTGTCCAATGCTCCTTTCCTATTTTTGACATAAACCTGCTCAATACTCCCACTGCATGTGGAATGTCTAGTCTAGTACATACCATTGCATACATTAGGCTACTAACTACACTTGCATATGGAACACAGGACATGTCCTCTTCGTCTTCTTGTGTCTTGGGACATTGTTCAATAGATAACCTCACACCTACATGAATAGGAACCTTCACCGGTTTACTATGCTGCATATTAAACCTCCATAGGATTTTCTTGACATACTTCCTCTAGTTTAACCAGAGCTTCCTCTTTGCCCGATATCTTTTAATTTCCATGCCAAAATATAGTTTGCAGCACCAAGATCTTTCATGTCGAATTTGGACGACAATTAGGTCTTCAAATCCTGGATAATTTCTTTGTCATTTCCAACCAGCAACATATCATCCACATACAAAACCAGATAAATAACACGGCCACCAGTTAATTTAAAATACACACAGTGATCTACTTTGCTTCTAGTGAAGCCAAGTCCCCGTATAAATGTATCAAATTTCTGATACCACATCCTTGGTGACCGTTTTAACCCATACAAAGACTTCTTTAACTTGCATACAGATTCTTTCTTACCCTTCGCTGCAAAGCCTTTAGGTTGCTTCATGTAGATTTCCTCTTCTAGATCCCCATGAAGAAATGTTTTCTTCACATCCATCTATTCTACCTCAAAAGAAAAGGCAGCAACAATAGATAAAAGTAATCTAATAGAAGTTACCTTGGCAACAGGAGAAAAAATATCACCAAAATCAATTCCCATCACCTGGGAATAACCTTTTGCTACCAACCAAGCTTTGTATTTCTCCACTTTTCCTTCTGCATCTATCTTCTTTTTGAACACCCATTTGCTACCAATAGGTTTCCTTCTAGCCGGAAACTCCACCAGATCCCAAGCCTCATTTTTGTGCAAAAATTCCATTTCATCAACCATGGCCTCTTTCTAGAGTTTTCCATCCTCTAAATCTATTACTTCCTTCACAGTTCCGGGATCATCATCAGTAATAGATAAAGAAAAATTTGAACAGAAAGTAGATGGAATATACCTTTCAATCTTCCCTCTTTCTCGAACTGATCTTCTCACAGCCGGAGTTTGTGGCTCTTCATCATCTGATTCCTCCTCTGCTGTAGAGTCTAATTCTTCCTCTTACTACCAGAGGGGAAACTCACCCGATTCTACTTCCCATATACACAATTTCACAAAAATCAAAATCTAGAGAGCTATTACTCATACCTTCTACCATACCTTTACTGTGAAGTATTTGAAGTCCCTTCTCTCCAATATGTCCAAGCCTTTGATGCCACAACCTAGTTTTCTCTCTAGAGACCACTAGATTTTCTACTCCACTTTTAGGAACCAGAGAAGTATTGCACCCATCAATAACAGTGCTACCTTGCAACTTGTACAGATTTCTAATCCAAACTCCCCATATCAATACCAGTGCTCCCCGAACCATCTTGCCGGTATCCTTCTCAAACACTATTTTTACACTTGGATCATCCATCTTGCTAACAGAAATCAGATTTTTGGCTAATGTAGGAATATGTAGAGCACCTGGAAGTGTTCTAACCCTTCCACCTTGCAACTTCAACTTTACTTTTCCATGACCAATGATTCTAGCCTTCCTGTCATCCCCCAAGAAGACATCACCACCATCATATTTCTCATACTCGCTGAACCACTCTCTATTGGGAATGAAGTGAAAGGATGCACCTAAGTCAATCAACCATGCCTCATGATCTACATGTGTACTTGAAGATGCCAAGTACACATCCCCACCTTCATCTAAGGTGGTTTTCTCCTCTGTAGAATAAGCCTCATCAAATCCCTTTCCTTTGTCAAGAACTTTAGATTTACAGTCCCTTTTGTAGTGCCCTTCCTTTCCACATTTCCAGCACACCACCTTTACAGGTTTTCCTGGATATTTACATCTCCCTTTAGATTTAGATCTCCCACTCGATGACTTATTTTTGTTTCTATTTTGGGTCTGCCCTCGTACAAACAAGGCATCACCATTTTGGCTCTCCATATTTTTCTGTCTCATCTCCTGAATCAGCAAGGATGCACTTATATTCATCTGAAATTTTAATATCAACAGATGCTAATTGACTTACCACAGTGTTAAATGCATTTAGATGCTCTATCATCGAGTCTCCATCTTTCATCCTCAGGTTATACAGCTTTTTTCTTAGGAACATTTTATTCACCAGAGACGTAGATTGGTACAATGTCCCTAACTTGTCCCACAAAGCCTTCGCCGTAGCTTCCCCTGATACATTCAGAAATACTAAATCTAAGAAACATAATCATATTGTGCTCTTTGCCTTTTGATCCAAATTCTTCCATTCTTCATCGGACACTCCCGTTGGTTTAGTATCATGATCTACCGTGATCCACTGGCCTTTATCCACCAACAAATCCTCCATCTTGAGTTTCCACAACTCAAAACTCTAACCATTAAATTTCTCAATCTCTATCTTTCCACTACTCCCATCTTCTTTCACCACCAGAATCAATCTCACAGATCTCCCACTGAACAGGGTCTACCATAGCCCCGAGCAAAACCCCTCAGCAACAAAGGCATCTGCTTGAAGCCAAAACAGATCTGATACCAAATGTAGGTTTTAACCCCATACAGAAATTACCTGCATGAAAATTCTAAAACACGGAAAATAAACAATGCGAGATGAGAACACATAAAACACATATACACAGAGATTTTCCCCTGGATCCCAAAATCGGGACTACCAACTTGATTTTTCATTATGTTCCTTTCAATGTTATAATACATATTTATACATTCTTAAGCATCCAATACCATGGACCAAAAACCATCGCATCCAATACCATGGACCGAAAACCATCGCGTCCAAAAAACATGTGCGAAAATCATGCACAAAACCATAGGTGGGTCTGCCCAACCTAACATAGGGCCCAAAACCAAAATTTTCCAGGGTGTTGCCTCGAACCCCGTAAAGTGGAGTTATGGGTGCCCCTAAAACCCCCTGTTAACTACGTGGAAAGAATATAACACAACCCAAAAATAAGGTCGTTGAGTTACTTCGCAAATATCAAGACTTATTCCTGACCAAAATAACAAAGTTAAAAGGGATTCTCAGTGACCTAGGGATGATGAAGATAACTTTGAAACCAAAAGCGAAGCCAGTTAAGCAAAGTCATTACTGTTTGAATCCAAAGTACAAGGAAAAGGTTCGCTAAGAATTGGACAAAATGCTTGTAGTAGGAATTATTGAACCTGTGGAAGAGTCTGACTGGGTGAGTCCTATGATAGTGCAAGAGAAAAAACAGAAGGCTGAAATTCAAATCTGCGTGGAGCTCTGAAAACTAAATGATGCCTGCATTCATGACCCATTCCTGACCCCATTTACAGATGAAGTCCCGGAGAATGTTGGTGGACAGAAAGCGTACTCATTCATGGATGGGTTCTCAAGGTACCATCAGATCAAGATCATGCCAGAAGATAGGAACAAGACCACCTTCGCAACCGAATGGGGATGTTTTCAGTACACTATTATACCCTTTGGGTTGAAGAACGCACTAGCGATATTTTCGAATGTAGTAGTGGCTGCCTTCAAGGAATTCATCCATAAGTTTTCAGAGGTTTATTTTGATGATTGGACTGTATTTGGGCTAGTCAAGAAACATGTAGCGAGCTTATGGTTGACGTTGGATACGTGTCGATGACAACAGATTGTGTTGAATCTTAAGAAATGTAGATTTCTTGTCCCTTTTGGAAACTTGCTCGGCCATGTAGTTTATGGATAAGGCTTGATGATGGACCCTACAAAGATTGTTGTCATACTCAATCTGCAAGTGCTGCGCAGTGTCAAACAACTCCGTACCACGTTGGGACACACTGGCTACTATCGAAAGTTTATTAAGGGCTATGCAAAAATCACGGCACCAATGGAATAGTTGTTTAAAAGGATGCTAGATATTGTTGGAATGATGACTGTAAGAAAAGTTAGGAGATTCTCAAGGAAAAGATGGCATCCACCACCATTTTGGTTTTCCAAAAATGGGACATTGAATTTCATGTACATGTTCATGCGTCGTTTATCGCGCTGGGCGCTCTACTCATGCAAGAAGGAGTGGAAGGAATTGATCACCCGATCACTTTTGCAAGTTGACTATTGTCCAAAGCTAAAAGGAACTACTCCACTACTGAGTGTGAGGGGTTGGTGATGGTATATGCACTCTAGAAATACTACCACTACCTACTTGGTGGGCACATACCGATCATTCCACGTTGAAATACCTGGTGAACAAGCCAGTGTTGGGGGGGCACGTTTGTAGATGGTTCTTATTGTTTCAAGAATATGATTTCGAGGTCATCATAAAGTCGATATGACTAAATGTAGGCCCAGATCGCCTATCCTGAATTGAGAACAGTGAGGAGCCAACAAATTTGGAGGAAGGACTACTTGAGGCACAACTCTATGTAGTGCACATCGCGGATGGCCACTTTGAGGATATAATCCACTTCTTAACCATAGCGACCACGCCGTAGGGATATTCAGTGTAGTAGAAGAAAGAATTGGTGGTACACACAATGGATTTTACTGTTATTACGGGGCACCTCTACAAAATGGGAAACGATGAAATATTATGAAGATATGTACCTCAATTTGAACGAGGACAGATCCTCGCAAAAGCACATGGGGGGGATACAGGAGGACATTATGCAGGACGGGCGATAGCATAGAAGATTCTTCAGGCCAGACTATGGTGGCCAACACTACATCAAGACTTAAAAGCGTATTGTTGGGCCTCTGACGTATGTCGATGGACTAGGAAACCATCATGAAGGGATGAGATGCCACTCAATCCACAAATGACGTTGCAACCATTCGAAAAATGGGCCATAGACTTTGTGGGGCCTATCGCCCCTCAAAGGAAGACGAGTGTGTGATACATCATGATTGTGACAAAGTATTTGACTAGATGGGCAGAAGCACAACCAGTTGAGGACTGCACGGCTACTACAGCTACGAAATTTTTATTTGACAATGTCTTGACGCAGTTTGGATTTCTAAAAATTCTAAGGATTGACCACAAAACACACTTCCTAAATGAAACTATCAATGCACTTACTAAAGAATTCCAGGTGTATCATCAGCAAAACACTCCATACCATCTGCAAGTGAACAGGACTGTAGAAGCATTCAACAAGATTTTGGACACTGCATTGACCAAAGTATGTAACGTGTAGCGAACCGATTGGGATTTACACATACCTACTATGTTATGGGCATACAAAACCACATGCAAAATATTGATGGGGCAGACACCGTTCAGGTTAGTCTACAGAATGGAAGCCATCATGCTAATGGAATACATTGTACCCAATTGGCGGATAGTAGTGATGACAAACATGGTTGACTGCGAAGCCTTGGAAGAGAAGCTCAGGCAACTGGAGGAACGATTTCTAGTAGGCTTCCATGAGTAGGTATAAAAACAGCACGAGAAATCTTGGCATGATCGCCACATCAAGTTGTGCACGTTCAAATTCAACGATTTGGTATAATTTTATGATAGCAAGTTCGAGAAATTCCCTAGAAAACTCTGAATGCATTGGTTGGGACCATATGTAGTCAAAGAGGTCACAGATGGTAGCGCGGTCCAGCTCGACAAGCTTAATGGAGAGCCCTTTCCAGGAAAAGTAAATGGTAGTTGCCTAAAGCTCTACACGAGTGG
This sequence comes from Pinus taeda, assembly GCA_000404065.3. Taxonomy (NCBI): domain Eukaryota; kingdom Viridiplantae; phylum Streptophyta; class Pinopsida; order Pinales; family Pinaceae; genus Pinus; species Pinus taeda. Next base: position 40,972 of record APFE030662364.1, read on the forward strand.
CCTGGTTGTCTAACTAACTGACCAAAGTATAGTCTCAGCACTTCAAGTAGTTGAAAGAAGTCATGGGACTATAAACGAGTTTGCAGGAAAGATGCACAGAAACAGGGTTCCGCATAAGGATTGTTTATTACAGGAACCACGGTCATGCATAAAGGGTTGTGCTGCTGCACAAAAAGGTGGGAAAGTGACCATTGAGGTCACTGTTCATGACAATATTGTCAATCTGAGACAACAAGGGGTGGATGACAGGCATTTAAGACATGAAGTCAGTACTGGATTTGAGACGATCTCCAATCTGTATCACATTAATGAACCAGAAAAGGAGGGAATGGTCAAATTTGAATATTGGTTGCCTTATAAATCACAGTTGGTCATCTACTGAAAAAAGCATGGCACTGTGAGACTTAAGTTATTGAGCTATCTGATAGATATGGACCCATCCAACTTCGATGCTTTGTGAATAAACCTAGAGAAAAAGGACCTTTGGGACAGCGTAATGCTGACGGACGACGTCGTCATGCTGAACCCAACACTAGTGGTGAGAGATATACTGCAAATTCCCAGACAAATAGAAGGACTGGTCTCAATGTTTCTGCAAAACTTGTGGTCTGATAAGCGATCTATGAAAGATAAGGGCAAGATGGTGAATCTTCGAATAAAATATAGAATGTCGTTGAAAAGTGCACCCTTGGGCTGGGTGCCCATGACATAACTTGAACATTGGGACCTTGTAGACAGCAACATCTCTCTTGCAAAAATGCAACACAAGCTTCAGCAGATATTAAGTATACGGGACCAGAGATCACAAGCTTGCTTCTCTTGCACAAAGAGTTCATGGCTTTGGCATCTCAGCTAGAGCTAAAATCCTATGAGGTGGTGGTTTGTGTTAACTGAGCAGAGTAGAATGAGCATCGTCGATTATGCGAATTAGCAAGGGCAATGGAGCAGAAGCTTAAACAAGTGCTGCTGGAGGCAAGGATGGAACAACGAAGTGCAATATGTCACTCACAGGGATGGTGGACCGCAAAGCCTTGGCAGTGCATCTCACCACACCGACGAGTGACTCGGGATGAGTCACGATGATTATGTTGGGGGCATGTTGGACAAAAGATCCCCCGCGTAATGGTTTTGGGGCTTAAAGCCCACATTTTTCGGTACTGGTATTGTAAAAGCTCTGCGAAGTGCACAGAGCATGAATTGTAATGGGTCAAGTCTAAGGGTAGTTCGCCATAAAATATTGTAAATTAATCTAGAATGTGTTAGCCTACCCATGGTCTGTGTACCATGGGAATGTATAAATAAGAGCAAGGTTCTAAGTGTAAAGGACAGTTTTGGAATGTAAGAAGTAATATGGGTGTCTAAAGGTAATTTTTAGATATGAGTCTGTAAGTTCAAAGTTGGGGTTGTAATAGGAGATAGAGGCTCTGCAACTGTGTGCACGGAGGCCTGGTTAGAGTCTGCAGTTGAGTGCGCGGACCCCTACAGCTGTGTGAAAAGGGTAGGAAGTGGGTTGTAACCAGATAAAGGCACTAATAAAGATAATTTGGTTTTGAAATATCGAGTATCTATTCGAGAATCTTGTTTATGCATCTATTTATTTTTTATGATTGCACGTATGTATGTTTTGTTAATTGGTAACTGAAGCATTGCACTATCTTAAGTAATTTAAGATCTATAATAATATTAAGCATAGTAAATATAATTAGCACTCGTGCTCGTATTCCTGTGAAAGGTGATCCTCTGAATAGACAGTTGTATAAGAGTAGTGCAATGTGTAGGATTGGTCTGCGAATGTCCAGAGTGCATCAAGACATCCCTAGGGCGTAGAAACCTAGTCCCAACACCCTCCCATACTACCTCGAGTGAGACCTCAATTCGCACTCCACGGACTGTTGCCGAAAGCTCTAGTAGTTTCAAGATTTGTTCAGCTAAACATTTATAAACCTGGGTCAAGCCCCAATAAGCTAACAACTAGTTGTTAGAAACTTATATATTATAGAGCAATGGAACACATAAAATATATTGCAGAAATATAAACACATAAAACAAGAGAGACACAGATATAGGTGGTTCACCCAATTTGGGCTACGTTCATGGAGAAATAGCTAATCCTTCCTTTTATATTATCTAGCAAACAGAAGAGATACAACCTACACTAGATCCATGTAATTCCCTCTTTTCTCTCACACAATCTCCTCTCTCATTCTCACTCAGAATACAAATCTACATACATGCAATACATTTCCCTCATATATAGCGAGGGGTTGCCTTCTAGGGCAAAAAACCCTAAATTAAACATAACTTCTACCGTTAGATCTCCACCTAATGAATGGCCCAGATTGACTACGAAATTACAACATTTTACAAGGAAATTTTACATGTATTTTTAGCTACCCCCTCAGACCTCCCTTGCAGTGCAAATATTACAGGCAGCATTTCTGCCACATTATGAATTGGGTTCTAATCCGGTGATATCTCTGAATAAATAAGATAATGAGGCTCCACACCTAACAAGTCTCAAGATGAAGCAGAATGAAAAAGTCAAATATTTTAACCAGAGGTTTAACTGTATCTTGAACAAGTTCACAACATACACCAAACCTCATGACTCCATCACTATTGACTACTACACATCTACATTGTCAACCATTATTGTGCAGTTCATCAAGTGAGCTACGAAACAAACAGTATTGGAAAATTTCCAAGAGGCAATTGTTGTGGAGAAAGACCTGCATCCTATTAGAGTCATTGTAGATGAAAAATTTGATAAGGACTCCAAAGACATGGGCATGAGGTCTCAAACTAATATGAGTAAGGCAAAGGAGAAGGAAGAAACTGAAATTGAGATCCTTACTCATCTCATCAAATCCTTGACAATCGCAGTTTCTGAACTCAAGCAACGGACGAGTGAGAAAACCGTGAACAATTGTAAAGTTTTGAAGATGTTCTATGCTAAGAGCAATTTCACTTTTCTCACAGCAATCATACAAGAATTTAAGCAAAATGCAGATAGAACATATAAGCAGATCTTACAGAAGACAAATCAGAAATAGTAAAAATGTGTGTGTTCGTTTCGGCAGTCAACAGGATGCTTCAACCAGCAAAGTCTCCTTTGGTCAGTCAGCCCAACATGTGTCACAACAACCCTCCAACCAGTAGATGAGTCAACCCAAGTCAATTCTACAAAAGTCAATGCTGTCCTGAAAAGTCAATGCAGGGGCAGCAAGCTAAAAGTCAACGCAGTAGCAAAACGGTCAACCCTTTGACCTCGATTTTTGTGCCAAATAGTACGGCCTTCAAAAATCAAACTTTCCACCAATTTTCAGCGTGATTGGACCAAGCGTTGACCAAAGTCAATGCTGGTCAAACTGTCTGCAAAACCCTAGCAGCAGAAACCCTAGCAGCAGAAAATCCGTACGGTCTGTCCTCTTCGTCCTTCCCACGTGTGGCTGAAATTCGTCCTCCAAGTAGCTCGTACTCTCTAAGATGAGAGAGGAAGATGTGAGTTGAGTTGTTGTGTAATTCTCTCCAACTTTTCCTGTATTTATATACATCAATGAGGGTGTGTGACACATCTGTTGGGCATGTGAGCCTACATTACAAAACTGGCTGACCTTGCACATATAATTTATTAAGAATAATAAATTCAAAATATAAGTTCTTCTCATCGGATTAAGACTATTTTTATATGGATTTTACACCTCTCAGAAAGAGGAATCCAACAAAAATATTAGCCTCTTAATCTGAGCATCAGAACATGGAGTTTGGACCTAGTTGTCCAAATTTAACACTCCCTCTCAACTAGGGAGAACTCCATCTATTATTGCAATCAACATCGTGAGTCATCCCGCCGAAACTTGCTTTGCTGGCTTCTTTATTTCAGAACAGAAGTGGGTCAGTCACAAAGACATCATCCCCCGACTGACATAATCAGTCCAGAGGTCCCAGACCTCACAAATCTTGATCCCAGATCAAGTGGTTGGACCATGCCATCCTAGATAGAGAGCACGGCAATCTCTGATGCGTCCATCAGTCTTTGCTAATAGTCTCTAGCTTTTCCACACCTCATTGGCCAAATGAGAGGTACTTCCCATGAGCCCTAAACTCGATGGGTAGGATGCATATGGGGCACAGATAAATGAGTGGCGAACCAGCTCAATAATCACAAGGGTGGGGCAGAAGCATTATGAGTGCTTATAGCTCCGAGAAGCTATCCCCAAAGCCCCCCAGAGCTCCCAGAGCTCATCGTCCAACAGGACCCACATCATAGAGTCTTTCCACGACACCAAGACTCTCACGGAAGGTTAGGAACTTGACCTTCCCCAGGGGCTTAGTGAGAATATCCGCGACCTGCTCATCAGTTCCTATATGATCGAGCCTTA
>APFE030662364.1:45373-65049 GCA_000404065.3 Pinus taeda
CTCGATTTTTGTGCTAGGTAGTACGGCCTTCAAAAATCGAACCTTCCACAAGTTTTCAGCTTGATTGGACCAAGCGTTGACCAAAGTCAACGCTGGTCAAACTTTTTGCGAAACCCTAGCAGCAGAAAATCCGTACAGTCTGTCCTCTTCGTCCTTCCCACGTGTGGCTGAAATTCGTCCTCCAGGTAGCTCGTACTCTCTAAGATGAGAGAGGAAGATGTGAGTTGAGTTGTGATGAAATTCTCTCCAACTTTTCCTGTATATATATCCATCAATGGGGGTGTGTGACACATCTGTTGGGCATGTGAGCCTACATGACAAAACTGACCGACCTTGCACATATAATTTATTAAGAATAATAAATTCAAAATATAAGTTCTGCTCATCGGATTAAGACTATTTTTATATGGATTTTACACCTCTCAGAAAGAGGAATCCAACAAAAATATTAGCCTCTTAATCTGAGCATCAGAACATGGAGTTTGGACCTAGTTGTCCAAATTTAACAACAATACACATCCCAAGTTTACGCAAAGGAAAAATATGACTTCCGGTAGTAGCAGCAACCACCCAACCAAAATTTCTCAGAGCTCTAACCTTGTAGTCAACTTGGATGCGATCACAATAGATCATTATTTCAAGTCCCATAGCAAACAACATTCAGAGAAGACTTGCTTAGGATGGAACCAAGGGATGAGGGCTCTGGCTACATAGTGGACTGATCATTTTGCAGCCAATGAGGAGGCTCGGCCTAAGGATGAAGATGAAGAAGAAGCTTTTGCACCTGATGAAGCTCCACATGTTGGGTATGTAGTCAACATGTATCAATGCGCTCTCACTACCAAACAAACGACCACCGAGAAGGATCCTCCAAGTGACCTCCCAAAGAAAAATAGTAGATACAACTTGAGAAGTTGAGGGAGGCCCACTATGTTTGAGATACTAAAAGAAAAACTAATACAACATCTACTTAGATCAGTTGATTCACTAGTAATCTCAACACTAAAATCTCAAACCAAGTCCAGGAAGATGACTACATCAAAAAGTATGTCTGTGAGTAGTAAACACAAGAGTAGCCCATCGGACAACACAAACACAAGTCTACCCCCAGACATATCGATGAGTCTTCCCTCTCTAGACTACAACATTGTTGAAGATATGAAAAAGACCCGTGTGGACATCTCTCTCTATGAGTTAATCAAGATCATAGGTCAGTGGGATATTATTTTTCGTGCACTGGGAAAAACCTCCACAAACAGTGTTTCCTCTTCTAGCAAGGGACCCAACTCACTTGAATCCATGTTCAACGAACTTTGCATGGAGGAAGCAAACTCACTCTACCCACCACTTTTGTTGTCATTTGAAATATTTAAATTCAATTTCCACAACTATTTGGTTGATTCCAGTGAGGCAGTCAATGTCATGCTAGTCTGCATTGCTAAGACGTTTAATGCTCAATGAAGTAGCACAACTATGCAGATCATCCAACTTGACAGAAACATGTATTCCAACCATTGGTGAGCTGTAGGATGTGGTCATCTAGATATCATCTAACAAATGAGTTCATCAATGTATTAACATTGTGATTGTGGGCATCCCAGAAGCATATGGCTTACTTCTTAGCATAGACTAGTCCCTCAAGCTACAAGGATACTTTTCTAAGGACTAGTCACACTTATGGCTTCTGCACAAGGGCAGAAACAACTAGATCTAAGTTTTATCATTAAGATACAAGAAACACAATGTGACTCCCTTCGATGGTCAAAATGAACTGTTGGATTTCATAGAGCTCATGTTCAAAAATTGCTTTTTGGAAACACATATCGGGTGTTATCTTGCATAGCCATCCCCCACCCCACCAAACACATAGTTGGGTCTCCTTCCTTTTCCAATTTGTGAAAATGAAACCTATACCATAGATTGTAATAGTAACAATAGTAGTGACAGTAGTACTAGCGCAACAAGTGTTCCTTGTATAGATAATATGTGGACCTTATACTTTGATGGATCCAAGACTGAGGATGGCTTTGGAGCGAGTTGTGTTTTGAAAGACCCATTATAAAGGAATCATTTAGTCTCAAGCCACTTCAAGTTTGAGTGAACAAACAACACCATCGAGTATGAAGCACTCATTTTGTGCTTACAGAAAACCATCAACCTCAATGTTGTTATGCTAAAAGTGGTAGGTGATTCATAAATTGTGGTGCGTCAGGTACATAACACCATACAATGTGTTTCATCCCATCTTAAGAGTTATCAACAAGAGGTATGGGGACTTATCTCTAACTTCCAAGCCTTCAATATTATTTGTGTACCAAGAATGCGTAATGCATCTTCAGATGCTTTGGAAAATGCATCTACTAGGATGACACCGTTGAGGGATAGATTTTATGTTGAAATTTTGTATAAGCCATATTGCCCTGATAACATCACTAATTTCTACATTTTTTATGATAATAAATAGATACTTCATTTCATGGCTAATGATGACATCTTCAAGGGTGCAATGATAGATGAAGATGAGCATGAGTAGTCTCTATAGAACGCAGCTGATGACAGTAAATGAAACCTCATCCCCAAGGGTGTGGTATCACTCAAGAAGTTGTATGACACGCAAAACCACTTTCAGGGATGGGTGAATTCCAAAACCTAGAGTTCCACAATTTTTTATGAACATATCAACCTCGGAACAAAAAAAGAGCTAAAGTTCATGAATATCGGTACATGTTGTGCACCGAAAGAGAGGAAAGATTTTGTCCTGCTGTTTTGGAAGTACCGTGATGTGTTCACATGGACATACAATGGCTTGAAAACATGACACGTGAATAATCCAACACATCATTCTAATCAAGGAAGGGGCCAAGCTATTTCAGTAGAAGCTAAGGAAGATACATGCATCACTTGAGCCTCTCATATAGAAAGAATTGACTAAGCTGTTGGATGCTTGGATAATTTACAAGGTTCATCATTCCATGTTGGTCTCAAATATAGTCCCTGTCATAAAGAATTCCAAAGAAATCCACCTGTGTGTTGATTTCCGAAATCTTAATTGTGCCTCGGATAAAGATAACTACCCAGTGTCATCTATGGAGCACATATTACAGACAATATCTAGAGAAACTGTTCACGAGAAGATTGGCCAACACACGTATCGTTTACAATCACTTGACGAGAAGATTGACACTCTCCCTGTTAGTGGCCAAGACTTAAAATATTATTTTCAATGATCTGGGGCTGTGCCCCACATTGTGTAGATAGTTATTTCATTGATGTATTGTTTTTTTCTTTGCTTTTCTGATTTGCTTGCTTTGTTGTTATGTTGTTTTGTTTTCTAAATAAGTTTTGTCTTGCATTATGTTCTAGATTTTGAATGTGCATGTGGTTGAATTTCAAAGAGTCTTGTGACACTAAAACACTTGGCCAGTACTGTATCCATCTTCTTTGTGCTTGGTTGTAACTTTTGTTCAATGAAGTATTGATAGAAAATATGATCCATTTGTAAGGAAATTTTTGGTAAAACGATGAACCCATGTCTAGTATGGGGAACCTCACGCCTATACTTAGTTTTCTTCTCTATGTTCAAGTGTATCCAACTACTAGAAACAAAGAAGGGGAAATCTAAATGAGAAAACCTGAAACAGAGGTCTTACATGCTTCTCTGAAGGAACAACCTCTTATGCTCTTAATATGTTGGGATCCCTCTACCGCCCCAAAAATAAATAAGTGCTTATGGACAATCCTCTTTCAAAAAAATAATAAAGGCAAAAAAATAGAAAGACTTCCTCCACCGAGAGGTGAAGCAATCAACTCCAATAGGGTATTCTCTAGGTTCCATGACATTGGATAAATGTTTGTGTTCTTGTGTGACACCATCAACATACTTTCTAGGCCTGCTGGCAGCGGAGAAACACCAGAGATGAAAACTTATACTTTGAAAATCTTAAGCTCATGAGCGAAATTACCCTCCCTGCTTTGAAAAATTGTGATCTAGCTGAATTTTGTGTTGTGTTCAACTCATTCGGTACAAGGTGAACCATGTCTGTCCATAGGATAAGTGGGGAAGTTGAAGTGATCTTCACAATGAATCAATACTCCCCGAAAGGCCAAGGCCTTGCGCTGAAAATGAACCAAAACAGAGAAGCTGGTATTCAACCAGTGTGTCACCAAGTGTTATAGTGGCTACAACACCCTCCAAAATTTTGGATTGCGTCCAAATTTTGGATCCTTCCTTGGTTTTTCCTTTGATGGTTGCAAACACTTGAACTCACCCCATGACCTCTTATGAATTCTTTTCATCTATTTGCTTGTTTGACCAATGGTCATATTTTGGCATGTTGATTTATTTTTCATGCTCGTGATCTAATTATGGTGATTTTAAAGGATTTTTTTTGTGTGTTTGGGTTGGCTTCACTATGTGAACACTCGTCACACTTACACACAAAGTTGTAGGCACTTTCATGCGAGTCTCATCACACTTGTTCAAAGGTCTATCATAAGTGTCACATTATCAAATCCAAGACAATCTCACCGATGGCATATTTTGGCTTATTTACATGGTGGTCTATGTTGTCTTATCATCAAGTATGTTAAGTGTATGATCACAATGTCAGTTTCTACAAGTTCACTTGCTCTCGACAATTAGCCATTTTCCTAAAAATCTGCCTGCCCGAACAACCCTCTTCTACCAGACCCTGACTAAGTTGTACTATGTAGTCTTAGCCCTCAATGACCCTCCTCTCCTTCCTAGAAATATTCAATGCTTGAGGATGTCCTCTAGGTCAGCTGCACTATGCAATCCTAGAGGTGGGCAACCTATCTACCTCCCAGAATTGCGCAGACGCCGCCTCCATGTCCAACTGAATTATACATTTCTCAAGAACAATCACCAACCATCCTTATTTTCTTTCTGAAGCCTACAATGCTCTGATATTTGGGTCTACAATGCTCCCTGAAATTGCGTAGACATGCCCAACTAGTGATTTCCTGCCTTGCTATGCATAGTTTACCGAAATTGCGTAGAACTTTGAAACTAACCCTTGTTACCTTGCTTTGCACTGCCTCCACAGATTGCGTAGACATGTTTAGTAGTTCCCATGCTACCTGCCCTTCACTATTCCCAGAAATTTTACTGTCATGATCAACAGGTCCCTCTGCAGCCTTGCCCTCTCTTCCCTCTGGAAACTACAGAGAATTTCCCAACAGTCCCTTTATATCCTCACTATGTCTTCCCTCTGAAAATTGCGCAAAGGTGTGTCCCTTTAGTGTCCCATTTTGCAACTGACACTGGCGACTTCCACTGCATAATCTTGCCTCCAAGTGATCACTATCTAGGTTTTCCCGATAGTGCAAGTTGTCCTCCCGGAATGCCTCATTCTAGCCTAAGTTACACTTTGTGCTGTCTCAGTGAATTGTCCTCCCTCACTGTCACCCAAAACACTAGAACAATGCATCACGCTAGACTAGGAGCTTTTGGATTTGATGTCATCCCATCATGAGTGAATTGCAGGAACATGTACAACAATGGATCATAGCATGATGACAAATGGGATGAAGAGGGAGAACACATGCTAGAAGTCTTTCTTGTAGCTAGATGGACATACCAAGCATATCAAGAAACAAGAAAAAGTAACATATGCATTGAACCATCAAGAAAGACCAAGACCATCAAAGACCCCACAACACTATTCCATGTAGAGGAAAAGGTAAAGCACACCATGAGTACATCCATCACTCAGCAATGCAACAACTTGACATGCACACCATAGTAAGCCAATACATGTCAACAGTGTCATGTCGAGTTGTGTCATGAGCTGTCTCAGCCACATCACCATTATGGGCCATATCCGTTGTAAATGAAGGTAATGTAAAATGAATTCCAATGGATGCACACAAGAAGTCAAAGAGTCATGTCAGTTGAAAGTTCATGGGAAGTTGAACAATCATGAGGGTAGTCCAAGAGTGACATGGGTCAAAGCATCACCATTGACTATATATACCCCTACCGTTGTATGAGAATGGACTTTTCACCTTGGCTCCTCGCACATATCCTTGAGAGTCTAAAATCTGCTCTTTGAGGAGCGAGGAGTGGCTCGAATGTCCCACTACTGGGACTAGTGATGTATGGTGTACATATGTGTCTTGGTACTTTTTCTTAATTCATAAGCCTATTTAGGCTAGTGAGTTTTCACACATGTTTTGTAGATGTTTGTAAGACTACTCTTTAAACATTTGTAATGCATGTTTCTTAACCTGCACTAAGATAGTTAAACTACTTTGGTTATTTTAGTACTTACATTTTTGAAGATGTTTTGTAATTTTTATCACTGTCATCTCGTCCATGTGGACAACTCAACAGGACATTAGATAGACCATTCTTGTTTACTGGTTATAATCACCTTCACCTTTGTGTGGACTACTCTGTTCGATGTTGGACATAATTGGCTTGTTGCGGCTTGACCTAGGTTTAGAGGTGATTTAGCCAAACAAATCCTAGTACTACTGGCCCTTTTATTACTTACATTTTTGAAGATGCGTTGAAAATTTTATCACTGTCATCTCGTCCATGTGGACTACTCAGCAAGACATTAGATAGACCATTCTTGTTTATTGGTTATAATGACCATCACCTTTGTGTGGACTACTATGTTCGATGTTGGACATAATGTTGGCTTGTTGGGGCTTGACCCAGGTTCAAAGGTGATTTAGCCAAACAAATCCTAGTACTATTGGCCCTTTCGGCAATAGTCCACAGAGTGCGGACTGAGGTCTCAATGGAATTAGTATGGCTAGGTGCTAGAACTAGGTTTCCACACCCTAGAGATGTTTGATGAGTTCAAGTGGTTTGCGGTTTGACCCTATGCACACATCGCTATGCGCACTTTCCTGGACCTCGCAGCTTAAGATGCTGCCTTCACATAGCCCTACTCGAGGGCTGAACAATGTTATTACCCAAATCCTTACTAGTAATCTAATATTAGTTGATTAACTTAGATTATCTGTATGCTTTCAGTTATACTTAACAATATTCACAATTCATACATGTGTGTGCAATAAGGAAACAGGATATTCACAAATGATATCAACCATGTAATAAATTAGAACAAATACATAGAAGTGGTGACAACATATTTCTTTATTAATCTCTTCTCTGGTTACAGACTCAACTCTACCCTGCACACTTAGCTGTAGGGGTCTGTGCACTCAGCTGTGGACTCTACTATGCCTCTGCACACTCAGCTGCAAAGCCTTTTCCTACTTTATGATCCAAGACACACTTCGCACTTTTACTTAATCTCTAAGACCCTTCATCCTCATCCTCCATTAGATTTCTTTACAACTTAGAGCCTCGCTCTATTTATACAATTCCATGGTCCACAGATCATGGTTAGGCTAAAATTACATTCAAAACTATGGCGGACAGCCCTATGACCCTAACATACATTTCGCCCTCACAATTCACAGAGCTTTACAACAATATCAACTCAAAACTTGGGCTTTGAACCCAAAAACATGATGTGGGAGGATTCCATGCCCAACAGGCCCCCAACACAAACATAGTGACTCACCCTCGGGTCACTTTGTTGGCGCGACAATATTAGCGCAGATTCCCTCTAACTATTCTCGAATGATACTAGTGTCTATGATTCACTGCGTTGTTTCTTGTTGAACCTGCTACATCCATTCTGATGAGACTTCTGTGACTAAATTGTTCTCATCAATCTTGACAGGTATATGTTTATAGTCTCACACATTTTTTCATCTCCCTAGAGTGTGAAGACTATGATTTTGTCAGTTAGTCAGATAGTCGGCCCACCCATGTAAGGCTTCAAGTGGCTGCCATTCACTTTGCTTGGGAAGGGTTCTCCATTTAATTTGACGAGTTGGACCACGCCTCCATCTGTGACTTCCTTAACTATGTATGGTCCGAGCTAATGCATCCTAAATTTTCCTAGAAAATTTTCAAACCTACTATCATATAGCAGTACTAAGTCATTTACTTTGAATGTGCCCAACTTAATATGACGATCGTGCCAAGTTTTCTCATGCTCCTTTTGAACCTAGAATTGTTCCTACTCAATTTCTTCTAATTGCGTGAGTATTTTTTCCAGAGCTTTGTAGTCTGTCATCCCTGTGAGCGCTACTATTTGCAGACTAGGTATGATATATTCCATTGGCATGATAGCTTCCACACCATAAACTAACTAGAAAGGTGTTTGTCCCATCAGTTTCTTGCATGTTGTTCTATAGGCCCATAACACTGCAAGTACGCGCAAGTCCCAATCACTTCGTTGTGCATTGCACGCTTTGGTCAGCATAGTCTCCAATATTTTGTCGAATGCCTCTACCATCCCATTAGCTTGTGGGTGATACGATGTACTCTTCTGTGAGGGCACTAATGGTTTCATTCAGGAAATGTGTTCCACGATCACCCATTAAGATTTTTGGACAGCCAAATCGGGTCAACACGTCGTCAAACAAAAAATTCGTAGCAGTAGCGGCCCTGCAGTCTTTGACCAGCTGTGCCTCCACCCATCATGTTAGGTACTCCATTGCGATGATGATGTAGCACGCACCTGTCTTTCCCTGAGGTTTGATTGGTCCCACAAAGTCAATTTCCCATTTCTTGAATGGCTATAATTTCATTTGTGGATTTAACGTTATCTCATCCCTCCATGATGGTTTTCTAGTCCTTTGACATATATCGCAGGCCTTACAGTGTGATTTAAAATCTTGGTGCAAGGTTGGCCACCACAACCCTCCGCAGGTGATCTTTTTGCAGTTGCTCATCCTACATAGTGTCCTACTGCAACGCCCCCATGTGCTTCTGCGAGGATCTGACTTCGTTCAAATTTAGGTACATATCTTCGTAATATCTCATCATTGCCCATTCTATATAGGAACCCCCTGATGACAGAAAAATATGTCGCACGCAGCACCAATTCCTTCTTTTGTTGGATGGAGTATTCCTTTGGTGCAGTCCCTGTGGTCAGAAAATGGATTATATCTTCAAAGTGTCTGTCCGCGACGTGCATAATGTTATAGGAAAAATTGACCTCCTAATCAACTCAGAGGAAAAAGACAAGATGACTGAAGCAATGACCAGAATTGCAAGCCCAGAACCCACACTAACGCTCTCTATACACTGACAACCTACTTTACAAAGCTTGTTACCAAGCATAAAGGAGCGCTAGTCACCCTGCTAAGTCTTGTGGTTAGACCAGGGAGAGCATTAGTGAACTTAAGTGATGTTCGAAAGGTTATGCTAATGAATCCGCTCATAAATATCTAGATATTAAATCCCTAAATTTGCAGAAGAAAAGCAAGGAAACTCCAAAAATCAAGATATTTGGAGAGATTATATTCTGAGAATGAAGGCAAATGGGAAAAATCTTGTAAACAGGGCAGGTTCATGTTTTTTTCCCTAATGAACTCTAGATGGAGCTTGGCAGCCTTAATTTGATTGCTATATAAGCAACGAGAGGGCCATTGCAAAAGCGATTAGAGCATTTGGAAGGATAGCCCATAGAGCTGTTGTGAACTGTCATATCCTTGAAGGAGCTAGCTTAAAGAAGAAGAGAGAGAGAGAGAGGAGAAGAAGGGGTAAGTAAATATCATCTTGGTGAATCACCAACTCTTGATCTCTAATTCGGAACACTTGCTTGTGTCCATCCCAGCGCTTATGATCCATCTTACTAAATCCTCCTACCCTTTCATCACCTCTAGCCTTACATACTTGAACGAATCACAACGGCACAATGCACGTATGCAAGTTGGATCATTGCGCATCAGCAATTCCTCATTATCATGGGCCCATTCTCTCCATAGGTGAGTCATTTTATCTCCATAGGTGAGTCATTTCAGCCTGAAACCTGCACAAAATAACCCTAAAAATAGTTATGATGGGGAAAAATCACTTAAGGAATCCATGCATGAGGGCTTCAAACGTGCCCTACAGCCCTAACACCCCTCCTAGTGCTACACAAGGAGGATTAACGCCCTCCAGTGGCTCATACAGAGTGTTCAATGCTCTCTACTGGCCATCTAGAGGGCGTTAGTGTGCAAAAATGGCTCTAGGGCACCTCAGATCTGCAATTTTCCACCCATAAAACTATTAAAAAAGGTTTAATAACGCATAGAGAAAGGTTTTAGCTCTCACCTAAGACTGACAGCATGTCGAATGGTTGCTCGGATCTCCTACAATGGTCGACGGAAAATATACTCCTGTTTAGCTCCAACAAGCTCTCACAAACCTCAAACTAGTGAAAATGATGCATGTGAAAGCTCAAAGCATCTCCTTATATAACTTTAAGAGACATGATTTTTTTTTTAAATCATTAAAGAGGAAGTAGTCCATTTTACATGATTTTCTATCATGCATGAACCTAGATAATAGGAATTGCTGCTTTTTTATACCTTTTAATGCTTTTGATGAAAGTACTTTCATGAATGAAAAGCAGTAAAAGCTGCATGCAATCCTTTATAGAGCACTGTTAGGGATATTTTATTGCTCTTAAAAAAATATAAACATCCCCGAGTTTTCATTGTTAAGCTCATTAAAATATATCTAACAATGGTAGAGCACTTTTGGAGATATTTTATTGCTCTTTAAAAAATATAAACATCTCTGACTTTTTGTAGTAGGGCTCATTAAACATCCATACCACAATCAGTAAAGCACTTTTAGGGATATTTTATCTCTCTTTAAACAATATAAACATCCCAGAGTTTTTCATCATTTGCACTCATTAAATATATGCAAACAGTGCTTTGAGCACCTCTTTTTTGATCTTCTTCCAGCTCATAAACTAAAAAGGACCAATGGAGCATTCTTTTTAGGCACTTTTTTTCTCGCTCTTTAAACTAAAAAAATCCTGAGCTGTGTCTTGTTGTTCGTTAAACATGCTAAAGATGACCCAAGCATTCTTTCAAGTACTTTTTCTTGCTCGTTAAAAAATGAAAAATCCCGAGTTTTTTTTACTGAGCTCGTTAAAGTGTCACGACAAAACACGAGTTTAGTTCGTCACCTCGTACTCGTAACAAAATGGGGTCAACATCTATTGGAAAAAGGTTTCTTTATATCTGGGTTCAATAGATTAAAATATGGAAAAGTAACCGATCCAGGTATACTATTAAACTTTTGTCACCCCCAATTAACAGCTCTGACAAAGGGACCACCATGGAGTCTCTCTTTATGATCTTCTCAGACTCTCTAAATATGAAAAGACCACTGAGTTGTCTAGTCTGGACTCTTTAAACACACAAACAAGATATAGAGTCATTCTTTTTACGATACTTTTTATACTCTTAAAAGATGAAAAAATCAATGAGTTTACTTGTTTGGACTCATTAAACTAATCAGATAGGGCAAAGAGTCATTCGTTTTGCAATCATATTCAGACTCTTTAAAATATGAAAATATCAATGAGTTTACCTGTCTGGACTCATTAAAAATTTAGACAGGGAAATTGGACAATACAACTGTATCTTGTATTCGAAAGTGTGGTTTGGCAACATTCGTTCCCTTGAACATGGCACTCCCTTAGATAAACCGTCATTTTTTATAGCCTCTCAGTATGAACCCTACCAACCTATGCGTTTTTAGCCTTTGTACCCTAATGTAATTGCATCTTTGTATCTTAAACACTTTGTAGTGTTCATGAGTCTAGTGTTGTCTGGTTAAAACCGTTGTTGTGCCTTCTATTGTTCAAGGGTTCCCATTTTTTTATCAATTGATCCTACATATACTTTCATCATGCCCTCCATTGTTTAGACCCAAAAGCTCAAAAGATTCTTCAAAAAACAAAATCATCCTTGTCTAGTTTCATGTTGATTGATGTAGGACACGTCATTGCCTACCTTTCGACAGGTTTCTTCCTATCGACTTCAACACTCTATCTAGGAAGATAATCCAAAAACACATTCAGTGCCTTGGTTCTTGCAGACATTAGTGGCAGGTTACCTTGTGTTTGATCACGGGTTTTCATTATTAGCTCCTGGTTAAGCGATTCTACGAGTGTTCAATGACAAAAAATCTTTCACACTCGTTAGTTTGCACTGTGCATCTTGGAGACCATCATTATTATCGGTGGCCTTCCTTGCATCTGTTAACAGTCTCCATTATTGGCTAGTAATTAGATGATTTCGTGCATGTTCGACGCCAACACATATTATCACATGTACCAATCTATGTTGTTCGGTGAAGCGAGAATCAAGACCTTGGGTAGAGGCTTGCATCATTCAGCCTTGTTTCCTCTCCCAAGCTGCGATATTGTTCTTTGGAGACATCTATTTCAAGATGATCTATTATGACACTAGATCTGCCCTGTGCCATATTGGCGGCTTGCATTGTTATGTCTCCGAGGAAAAAATTACTCTGACATAGCTACTGAGCATGGGAATTCCCAACTCAGGACATGATTTTAGCAGTTTATATATATGTATCTTTGTTGTATCAGTTTTTCCTTGCCACTCAAAACTTCTCTCTCTCTCTACAAAGATTTTTATAGCAAATTATAGTGTTTTTTCATAAAGTATTTCGTCCATCGTCTTTCCCTCTGATCTCATACTTTAGGAGGCATCTAGTATAGGAAAAATTGACCTCCTAATCAACTCAGAGGTAAAGGACAAGATGACTGAAGCAATGACCACAATTGCAAGCCCAGAACCCACACTAACGCTCTCTATACACTAACAACCTGCTCTGTAAAGCTTGTTACCAAGAATAAAGGAGCGTTAGTCACCCTGCTAACTCTTGTGGTTAGACCAGCGGGAGCGTTAGTGAACTTAAGTGATGTTCAAAAGGTTATGCCAATGAATCTGCTCATAAATATCTAGATATTAAATCCCTAAATTTGTGGAAGAAAAGCAAGGAAACTCCAAAAATCAAGATATTTGGAGAAATTCTATTCTGAGAATGAAGGAAAATGGGAAAAATCTTGTAAACAGGGCAGGTTCATGGTTTTTTCCCTAATGAACTCTAGATGGAGCTTGGTAGCCCTAATTCGACTACTATATAAGCAATGAGAGGGCCATTGCAAAAGGGATTAGAGCGTTTGGAAGGATAACCCATAGAGCTGTTGTGAACTATCATATTCTTGAAGGAGCTAGTTGAAAGAAGGAGAGAGAGAGAGGAAGAAAGAGTAAGGAAGGTTGATACAACGAATTGTTGTAATCACTCTACCATTCTGAATATAGAACTGTAGTTGTGTTCCCTACTCCAAAGTGTCGGTGATATTGTGCATTTATTTGTTCATTTCGATGCTTTTCGAGTTGAGTAATTAAGTTATACATTTATACATGTTTGTTATGGATTCTTACATTTGTTTTCAGAAGCGTACGCTGTGATTGGTTTTCCTTGTCCTTTGTGTAGGAATTGTCTTGGAGACGACTTCGAAGGAGTTCTTCTTGCAGCATGGAGATCCCCAAGCGAATCTAGAAGCAACCAAAGGTGATCCTCCTTCCATACCCTATCAATTTATGTTTGATAGATGAACATGTGTGTAATTGGTAGCTTTTGTAGATAATCTTACAGTCTGTCGAAGGTCTCAGGAAGGTCTTTGAGGGTAGTTTTCGTCCCGTGCATTTTACCCCATAGCACACAATAAAAAATTGAGCATTAGGTAGCCCCTCCTCCAAATTAGTTGGTTCCTCACCCATCTCAATGCACGATAAGTGATCCAATCCTATGTTCAGGTGTCCCTGCTTTACTACAACCTCAAAATCACATTCCTGGAACAATAAGAGCCAGCTGCATATGCGTCCCCCAACACAGGCTTATTGACTAGATATTTTAGCACAGAATGGTTGGTATACATCTTGAAATGTCCTCCGGGCAAATAGTGATGGTATTTTTGGAGCGCGTACACCATCGCCAACCCCTCATGCTCAGTGGTGGAATAGTTCTTCTCTACTTTTGACAACCTCTGGCTTGCAAATGTGATAGGGTCATCCAAGCCTTCCTCGCCATCCTATGTGAGCACTGCTCCCAACACGATAGATGACTCATCAACATGGAAATGAAACTCCACATCCCATTTTGGGAAGACCAGGATTGGAGCAGAGGCTAATTTCCCTTTCAGGACATCCAAACTTTTCATCCAATCATCATTCCAACAAAATTTAACATCCTTTTCCAATAGTTTTTCCATCGACGTGGTGATTTGGGCATAGCTTTTAATAAACTTTCTATAGTACCCGGTGTGTCCCAAGGTAGCGTGCAACTATTTAACACTTTGCAGTGCTTCCAAATTTAGAATCACAACAATCTTCACACGGTCCACCATTAGTCCTTATTTGTAGACCACATGTCCCAACAGGTTTCAAAAGGGAATGAGGAATGTGCAATTCTTAAGGTTCAGCGCAATCTGGTGTCACTGGCAAGTACCCAGCATCAAGCGTAAGCTTGCTACATGGTGCTTAACTAATCTGAAGATAGTCCAATCATCTAGATAGACCTCCAAGAATTTGAGGATGTATTCTTTGAACATGGCAACAACGATGCATGAAAATATGGTTGGTGCGTTCTTCAACACCAATGGCATAACGGTGTTTTGAAAGCAGCCCCATTCCATTGCGAAGGTCATTTCGCTCCTATATTACGGCATGATCCTGATCTGGTGGTATCTAGAGAACCCATCCATGAACGAGTATGCTTCTTGTCTACCAACATTTTCCAATACTTCATCTGTGAATGGTGTCAAGAACAGGTCATGTACACAAGCGTTGTTTAGCTTCCTGAGGTCCACGCATATTCTTATTTTTCCCTTCTGCTTTTTCTCCTGTACTAGGTGATGTCAGGATCCTCAATCCCTCCAACCTCGTGACATCCTTCCATTTATGGAATGTTAATATTTTTTGTATCCTGATCATCTGCCTCAACATTTACATTGTAACATTCCAGTGTGTAGCTCAACTGTGTTGTTCATTCCAGTTGAAGCACTTCCATTGGCTCCTGGGGTATTTTGAAGATGCTGCTTTTACTGCTTGTAGCGCATCATCAACTGTATCCTACCAATGATCTTCAAACATGAAAGTTAATAGAAATCCCTTGCATAAGATGTCCCATTCGCTCATACCATGGTGGAGCTCCATCTCAGTACACCAATTCATGGGTATGACATCTAGGGTATCATAGAAAAATGCACCCATTCAGGTTGTGGCTCTTCCTTGTAGACCTTGGTCCATTTCTTCAGTGTGCATGTGGATCATCGCGGCAATCACATTTGTTTGTTAACCACATATGTGGTTTCCCAAATTGTAGGTGCATCATATCTCTGCATTCGCGTCAGTCCCTGAAACTCTTCTGGTGCGTACCCCACCACCTTGTTGGCATAGCGTGTAGTGCCCATTTCAGAGCATCAAACCGATGTTATTTTGGCACTTCACTTTCAAATTTGTTTAGAAATTCATCCACTGTTTTCAACTCATAATACATAGGTATATCTCTCGCCTCTGTTGCTACACATCATAATGAAGTTATCATCATGTTTCAGTTAGCGTGGTTACCTCGTGTAACCAGTTCTGCCATCGTTCTATTTTCTTGCTTGAATCCAATGTGTAGGAGCTTTCACGCTCCCATGAAATCCTACCATCTATTGTTGGATTGAACCAATCATACTCTCGCGTGGTTATCTTGTCAACACAGTCAATATAGTCATCACTATCATCATCCACTAGTTTTGTGTAGCGTGCTCCTTTCGCAGGGTCTAGCGATACCACTACACGTAGTGACTTTTTCTGAAAATCATCTTACGCTTCTTGGGATTTATCACCCCATTCATATCAGTGGCCTAATATATTCCCAGTAATGCGTGATAGGGGTTGTTGTCATCAACAATCTCTATCACTTCGAAATCTACAATCATGCCCACACCTTCGATATCCACCATTACTCCCCGCAATCTTCCCATGGGTAGGATATTTTGTTGGTTCACCATTTGTAATTGAATAAGAGACCACTGCAACATGGGCCTACATCCATTCCTAGATCCATAATTACTTGATCCATTTCATACTCCCCGATTTTAGCAGTCAATCTCATTCCCCTTCCTGTTCGTTGTGTGTGCTTTCTGAGCTTCCAGACTATGCGTGGTTCTCTTGACCCAGCTCACTTACTGATAAGTTCTTGTAGTCACTTCACCACTTTGCTATCAAATAGTAGCTTCATGCATGTATCTATAAAGGTAGTGAGAATTGAAGGATCCTTCTCTGGTTCTTGTTGATCCTTACTACCGAAAGTGGGGGCATCTGTGAATCTCTTCTTAGCTTCCATGAATGTCTCCTACCCGCACTCCAAATGAAATTCAGGTTCCTTTGTAGGAGCCTTGTGAACCCACGTACTTTCTTCAGGTGGCTTACCTTTGTCATCTCCTTTCATGATACCACCTCAAAGCACGATTTTTACATTCGGGTTCTCTTCGTGCGGCTCAGATCTCATATTTTGTAGGTTTTGAGTCAGGGGAAGCTGGAGTATTCCTTTATCACAACCTCGCTATCAATGTAGGGCAGTCCTTTGTCAAATGATCAAATTGGGTACAATATAAACATCATTCTCTCATCGGATTTGTAAAATCATAGGCATAATTCCCTAGCCCTCCACAATTGTAACAAATCAGCTATCTACGACCCCTTTTTGGTCCCATTCCACCTCGACCTCATCCGCGCCCCTGAAATCTTGTACGCACCATCCCTATATTTTGGTCGAGGGCTCATGTTTCGATCTACACCCTGTAGGTAGGGTTCTGATCCATTATTAGTTCATAGCTTCTACAGGTGCACTCATCATGGCCTACTGACCTACATAAATTACAGAACAATTGATGGGACATCTGCGTATACTTCTGTAATAGATGACAATTATCCATAGCATGTTTTCCTCCTACCTGACAAATTGTGCCCCATGATGAAGGCACCACACTCGATTCTACTTGTGCCTCTGGTCTTAATGGCATTAGCCCTCCTCTAGCCAAGTAATTCATGAAGATTGGACAATGGTCCTTGTCATGTCCTTGTCCCTTGCATTTTATGCACCATACCTCCTCGCGCACCTCTGGGAAGGTGTCTTGCCCTATTTTAAACTCTGCATTTCCAGACATAAATTTTTTAGTTGCATGTGGATTTGTTGGATTCGCAGGCCAAGATCTTGTATTAGGGTCTCATGTAGTCTCATTGCAATCTCCAAAGCTTTGACCTGGCTGGATAACTTCCACTTCTACAACACCATCCTCAGATGTGGTGTTAGTGATGCTACAAACCATGCGTGGTGTTGTCCATCTGTCAAGGTCATGTTGGCACAAATCATTCCCTTCAATCTTTGATCTAGCTCCTAGGGGGTCTCGCCTGGAAGCATCACAAATTTCTTTAACCAGATAATCGACTGTGTCTCCGATTTTGGCCTACTAAATTCCATGTTTAGTGCAGCTTGGATATCTACGATCCCTGTTCTTGGATTTTCATTAGAGTGCTTAATGTACCACGTCAATGCACGATCCTATAGTGTGCTTACCAAGGTTTCCATCTTTATGTTGTCATTCGTGACCCCTTGTGCTTCCCATACAGCCTTTACGATGAACCAAAATTGGTCCGGATCTTCGTTCCCCACTCCTTTGAATACTGGAAACTTTATTGCACTCACCATACTGAACTGTGGCAGTGGCGGAGGCAGTGTGGATGGAGTTGGAGGTGATGATGGTGAAACCAGTGGTGGTGTAGGTGGGGGTGGTATGCATGGAATTCACTGCCTTATCAAGATAATCACGCTTCTTGGTGAAACTTTCACGAGATTTTCCTCACTCTCTCATGAAGGTGAAATAGGGACTAGTCTCTAATTCGTCACTACTTCCATTTTTGTAGATCTTCCCACTTCGCATGGCCCCAAATATCAATTTATTCACACAACTCACTTCACACAATAGCATTTTAATCCAGGTATTTAAAGATTTATTGTACTTACCTTGCGATCTTTTGAGGAAGCATTGTTCCGCCTCACTGTAGCTGACTGATGTATCTACCGTGAACTTAGTGATAAACCCCCTGTATAATTCGATTCATCCAATGGTCCATATTGTGCGCGATTATATATTCTGACGCTTCTAGTCTGCACACCAACTCTAGAGTCCACACAATCGATTTTTTGAGCCTACACCTTCCTTGATTGGTTGCTAGCTTCGTGATCCACTTGTACAACTTAGAGGGTAAGGATGCAAAGAAAATTTCATGGATTTCCGTATACACGTAGCACTCTAACCACTATTCCTTTGGTACTCGTGGACTCCTATTTTCCTGCAATGCGAACTCATAAATCTTTTTGTCTAGCCACTTTTCAATTTCTTTCTTTATTGTATTCTAGTGACACGATATCAAACATCCCTTATGCAGATCCCAGTCTTGGCAATGGCACCATTTGTTGGCTTGTTAGGGCCTGATCCAGGCTCAGAAGTGATTTAGCCAAACAAACCCTAGTACTACTAACCATTTCGGCAATAGTCTACACAATGCTGACTGAGGTCTCACCTGAAGTATTATGGGGGGTGCTAGAACCAAGTTTCTACACCTTGGAGATGTTTGATGCATGGAACATTTTAGGGGTGAATGTTCACCCTTTGGCGAAATTAAGGGGTTTGAAATTTTTAGTGGGAAAATATTTTGTATCATAGTACATTTTTACAAATCACCTCAAATAGCCCACCTTATTTTAAGGGAGAGGGTAAAAAAGGTAAACTTAGCCCTTGAAATTAGGAGTTACAACCTTTCATTCGCCCTAATTTTCAAGAATAGCTTTTATTTAAGTGAATACTATGGGCCAAACACCATATTCATGAAAGAGGTATGGTAAATTAATAAAAATATAAATAAATGAGAGGTATGGTAAATAAATAAAACATTTTTTATATTTACCCCATACGTCACCTTATAAACATGCAAGGGTGTAAACAAATAAAAATATAAATAACGTGGAGGTAATGTAAATAAATAAAAACTCCTTTTATACTTACTCAAAAGGTATGGTAAATAAATATAAATATAAATAAACTAGAAGTATGGTAAATAAATAAAACCTATTTTTATATTTAGTCCATAACCCTCGTTTCTATTTATGAAGGCTCAAAAAGGAGGTTTTATTTAAGTGAATCCTATGGGCCAAATACCATATTTGTAAAAGAGGTATGGTAAATTAATAGAAATATAAATAAACGAGAGGTATGGTAAACAAATAGAACATTTTTTTATATTTACAACATAAGTCACCTTGTATTTATGAATGGTATGGTAAATTGATAAAAATATAAATAAATGAGAGGTATGGTAAACAAATAAAACATTTTTTTAATTTTTTATATTAATACCATGCAAAAAAA
The DNA here is from genome assembly GCA_000404065.3 of Pinus taeda. Classification (NCBI taxonomy): domain Eukaryota; kingdom Viridiplantae; phylum Streptophyta; class Pinopsida; order Pinales; family Pinaceae; genus Pinus; species Pinus taeda. Next base: position 64,729 of record APFE030662364.1, read on the forward strand.
CATTATTAACCCTAATATTAGTATTAATAAAAATAAAAATGGCACATGGTATTCACCAAAATGGCACATGGCATTGACCCATGGTATTCACTTGGAATGTAGCCTATTTAAATGGGGAAATTAGACCAGAATAGATCCATCTTTACTCTAGATCTACTAACCCCTTAGAGGTATCAAATATCGTGATATGCAAACTAGCATAGAGTGAAAAAATATTTGATCCTGTTGGGGCTTGGTGGATCAAGAATGGATGTTGTAATTTAATGTAGGTTAAACATTTTAGCTTGGTTAAAATAAAAATAAAATAAAATTCAACTATTA